>JBBPLX010000132.1:0-46428 GCA_038090015.1 Leccinellum albellum
GCACAAGGATCGCTAACGAAATTGCAAGCGACCCCACTAGCAGTAGAGCGTCAGTGAAAGAGAGCATTTTGTTACAGATCTTGGAGGGAGTGAGAGACGGGATAGCGCCCAGTGTCAGGTACTTAAATAAGGCGCAGCCGAACTGTGCCCCGGCAAGTGCCTTGAGCGAGGGAACTTGCCGAAATGGACCGTACCTCTCTTGAACTCAAACCACCACCATCCAAGGCTGACCTTTCTCACCAACCTCACAACTACATCTGCTGGTCTTCAAATCTACACTATTGATGTTATGTTAATTTTGATGAAACTTGGTAACCCGGTAAAAGCTCAGTCCTTTCATGTAAACTTTTGCGCTGTTGCTCACCAGTGTAAGTCTTGGTTTTCGTTGTTATTTGGTTCCTGTGCGATTTTTATTTATTTTGGCAGTTTAAATTTTTGAATCTAGTAGAGTCAATCTCGCCACTTATCATCATTTACCAGATGAAGAGGCAAGTTTCCGGGACGTGGCTTTTGAGCTTATGACACTGTTGGACTGCATTTATTTTCCTCTCTCGGAGCAGTTTTTTCTTTCTTTCCTTGGAGACTGTCCCGCATTATTTGGTGTTTCCCACCATATATGTAACGCAAGGGGACCTGCAGGATCTCTGGCGTAACTGGACCGAAGAGCCAAGCAAACTTGTCCGACCGGGTCACTCTGCTCTGCGAACGTCTGTCCGTAAATTGGTTATTCGCCTACATAAATATGTTGGTGTGTCCACTATCCTAGTGTTGAAGAGCCGTCCGTTCTGATCAGTTGTGTCTACATAATTTGAAGAGTCAGGTATGGCACAACTCGTCAGCCGCACCAACATATTGCACGTTCAATCCCTTCTTCCGTATGGATCTCGTTGACATCTCCGTATGTTGTGTGTTCATTGCAGTTGGATCAAGGATCGTATTCCCCATTTGACTTCTTTCGAATGACTCATTTCATCGGAACTGTTGATGTTGCATCGTTCTAGATGGTCCCAGGCTACTTTGTCACCCTCGTCAAGTCTAGCACGCTATCGCCATAATGATTATATTTGCTTCACGTGAGTAAGCCTTTGCCTATGGTATTGCTACCTTCACCTTTTCCAGTCGGTCCCATCTACAGTCATGAAGTGCCCTCGACGGTGACCATTGTCTTTCGGCCCTCTGCTCTTGCGCAATCTGCTCTCGCACCTGGATACCTCACTCTTGTTGTGGTCCTTGCTCCGCGGGTCGTCCGAGAGCTTGCTACTCGTTCTGTACTGCTTTAATCCCTCGTGTACTGTAGATTGAGAAATACAGTTTTTCTTTTGCCACATGCATTGACTCTCCGACGTCCTGAGTGCTGCAACTGTTCACTTGTCTCTCACCACACTTTGGCGGAGGTGTTGGTCTTCTCCCCCCCTGCGTCATACATCGTCCACATATTTCTTTTCAGTGCTCATGTCGATGGAAGGCGACGCTGAATCCAGTAGAGTTAGTCGTGTTTTAGTCGAGTTTTCTCTTGTTTTCTCACAAAGCGCCCGTCGTCTCCACAGAAAGCTGCCCTTGATAGACTGAGATTCCGCAAAACAACACGTCAGGATACTTTTGACTACGATTCCTCTCACACCGTCACTGTCACCAACCCTCCCCTCCTGTTCACTCCTCCTCCTCCCCAGTCTAGAGATGCCTCTGCCTACTACCCGCTCTCCTCACCGTCAACTTGTCGTGGCGTTGTTCTCGTCCCCAGTTCTAGTCCTATCGCCCCAGAAACCAATCACCACTCCCATGCATCCCATCAGCAACAGAATACTCACGACACGTTCCCAATACCAGGGCCAAGCCATTACAACCCGTGGAACCAGCCTGCCCATCTTGCCCAGCCAGACCCCCTCTTGGCTTCCAGCGGGTTTGTAAATGGTGGCAGAGCAGTTTACGCGTCGTTCACGCGTGGTTATGGTGGAGATATACGCAGGCTATCCGAGGTGGATGGCCACGCGGAAGACGGACCTCCTAGAAAGCGGATTAATCGTGGGGCGCTTGCTGATACTCTCCCCATTCTTAATACTCCCGATTCCCCCGGGATCCAGCGCCTAGGACAAAGGCGGAAGGCTAACGTGAGCCTAGGTGGGCTGTCTACGTCTTCCGAAGATTCTATGCCAGATATTCGGAAATCCCTCGAAGTGTCTGTCTCTGGTCAGCCTCGCGTACTTCGAGGACAACGCCCTGGTTCTTCGGAGCCTACAGAACCTCGAGATAGCAAAGATGCTTTTGCGATGTTCAGAATTTCTAACATCGATCGTGATGTCACTCTCGTACAGGCCGCATGGACGCAAGCAGGCGGAGATGGGCGGAAAGCAACCGGTTTACTGGAAGACCCCCTGTGGAGACCTATTATTTCTAGCACTGAATCCAAATCACCTGAGTTTAATTCCATGCCAGATCCCCCTGTTGAAACAGGCAGAGTCACCGAGGTCGACGAGGCTACTAAAGCTAGCCGTGCCGCTCTGAGGGAGAAGGCTAAGAAGTCGTCCATCTATGCGAACAGAGCTGTACTGGATACCAATCAGTCTACACCAACATCCACTGCTGCGACTTCACCCATCCCCATGGTTGCGTCGCCATTATCTCCCTCCACGCCCCTTATTGTCCCACGGCACAGACGTGCCAACAAGGTTGTCATCTCTGATTCTGACCAGTCGGACAACGAGGATGAAGGCGTACCTATCAATGATGCAGAGAAGGGGGCATTGAATTTCCTCAATACAGCAAACACTGAAGGACTGCAGGAGCTGACCGGTAAGACCTGTGGAATACCATCCCAACTCGAGTTTACTGAATGATTGTTAGGTTGTAGTCTGGAACAGGCTGAAAAGATCGCTTCTCTCAGACCCTTCGTCTCTGTTGACGACGTCAACGTCAAGCTGGGCCAGGGTAGGAAGAAGGCAGGACCCGCCGGTGTCAGCCCTCGGCTCTTTGAGGACTGCCAGAGGGTACTCGGTGGATATGGTGCTGTCGACAGCGTTCTCGAAAAGTGTGAGCGTATAGGTGCCAGCCTACGTATTGCAATAGCATCTTGGACAGTGGACGGCGTCGACAACAAAGGAAAGGGTAGAGACGATATGCCGAAAAATGCGTCTTCTGTTCTCGATGAAACCGAGGAAGGCTCATTGAGCCTGGGGACCGTCAAGTCGGCGTCGAAAGAGTACTTTGCGAACCAACCTGCAATGTTGACCCCAGGGGTGATGTTGAAGGACTATCAGTTGTTGGGTATCAACTGGCTATATTTGTTATACAAGAAGGAATACAGTTGCATACTCGCCGATGAGATGGGTGAGTGGGTTCCTGCTCGCCTGCTGCCCGGTGTTTGTTCAAGCTCGTATACTAGGACTTGGCAAAACTATTCAGGTGATCAGTTTCTTTGCTCACTTGAAGGAGCGAGGGAACGCTGGGCCACATCTCGTCATAGTACCGTATGTCTCTAAGAAGGTACTTCCAGATTTTAATGACTCCAACACCCCCGCTATAGATCATCAACACTCGAGAACTGGTGTAGAGAATTTGCCCGTTTCGTCCCTTCAATATCAATTCAAACATACTACGCTGGTAAAGACGAACGACCAGCTCTACGCCAAACCCTCATCGACACTCAACATCGCCATGGTAAGAACGACAATGGTTGGGAAGTGCTCATTACGACGTACAACCTGGCGCAGGGGGATGACAAGGACCGCAAGTTTTTCCGAAGGATAGAATGGGATGTGAGCAACACCCGCTGAAATAAAAGTTACTTCACTCATGACTGTCATAGTGCATCGTTTTTGACGAGGGCCACGTATTGAAGAATTTCCAATCTCAGCGTTACCAGGCTCTTCTGAAGTTCGAAGCTAGGTGGCGGCTACTTTTGACTGGAACGCCTTTGCAGAACAATCTACAGGAGCTTGTGGTATGCTCTCTCTACGCTGTGGTGGTTGGATGTCTGATCTCCCGATAGTCCCTGCTCAACTTCATCCTGCCAAATCTCCTTGGGGAGACTTTGGATTCACTGCGGGCGATTTTCAAGACGAAAGGAGATGCCAAAGTTGCATTGCTCTCGCAGGAGCGCATATCACGGGCGAAAAAGATGATGACGCCCTTTGTTCTTCGGCGACGAAAAGATCAGGTACGTATTTGGAGACATCGAGTTTGCCCCATAGCCGCTCACTTTGTTCCAGGTGCTGAAGGATCTTCCTCAGAAGACGGAGCGAATAGAGTGGTGTGATATGAGCGAGCTGCAGAGATCGATTTACAACGACGCCCTGCAACGATCTAGGAAGACCATTCTAGAAGTGGAATCCAACACCCCCAGTACGTCGGGTACATCGACTCCGAATGGCGCCGTAAAGCCCGCGAAGAAGAACCCTGCGAAGGGGCCGCGACCTAAGGACAAATATGCGGAGAACAGTTCAAACGTGCTAATGGAGCTTCGAAAGGCTGCCTCGCATCCTATGCTCTTCAGAAGGCTATATACGGATCAGATCTTGACGTCGATCACTAAACTGTTACTGAAAGAACCCGACTTCAAGAAACGTGGGGCTGTATTCCAGTTTGTCAAGGAGGATATGGAGGTTATGACGGACGCGGAGTTGCAGTTCTTTTGCCAGGGCTACAAGGTGTGCCTCTCTGTAATCAAATTTTTAATATCTCACCCTAACCCGCGACAAGTCGACGCGAAAGTTTCTCCAAGACGAGAAGTGTTTTATCAACGCTGGTAAAGTCACCGTGTTATTGCGACTTCTCGAGGACTACGCCCAGCAAAAACGGAAAGTCTTGATTTTCTCCCAGGCAAGTAGACATGACTAGCCGATGTGGGCCCGAACTCTGACATACGAGGCAGTTTACCCAAATCCTGGATATCCTACAAGCCATCCTAAAGCAGAGGAGCATCAAATATTTGTTGCTTACGGGCTCGACCGCTGTAGACGTCCGACAATCGCTGGTGGACGAGTTCACTGAGGATGAATCTATACCCGTCTTCCTTCTCTCTACGAAAGCTGGTGGTATGGGAATTAACTTGACAGCGGCCAGTGTGGTCATCATGTAGGCTGAATGGATGTTTAGTCGTGAAGCACCGACTAACTGGTTGGCAGGTTTGACCAGGATTTTAACCCGCACAACGATCGACAAGCACAGGATCGTGCATACCGGATAGGACAGAAACGGGATGTTGACGTTGTAAAGCTGATTGCACGGGGAACGATTGAGGAAGACATGCTACGATTGGGTGAAACGAAATTGGCACTAGACGAAGCGGTGGCAGGGGACGTGGAGGAGACAGAGGGAGACAAAGGGGAGAGCAAGCAGGAGAAGGAGATGAAGATGTCACTGATGAACGTGCTTCGGAAACAGTTGGAACAACAGGACACTAGACACATTGGAGCTGGAGTACCTACACCTACATGACGAGTCTCGAGCCCTCTGGCCATGGGATTGTATCATAACTAGAACATACCTTTGCGTCCGTGTCTATTCAAGCAAAGACGGATAGACCGCGGATGAGACGATCCACGCTAGCGCGGAAGTAGTCGTTGTCGATTCCCTGCTCGCGAGAATCCATTGGTACAAGGGGGTTTCTGACTACAAAGTCGACGAAAGGACCACTATAGATCTGTCGCAAAACGAAGCGGAGACCGTCCGTGGATGGATCGCTGAGGCAGATGAACTTGTAGCCCGAGAGGGTTTCGTACAAGTGCAGCCTGTATGCGGAGGTGCGGTAACTCGTGAACTGCTCGTCTCTGGGGGAGGCTCAGAAGATGCGAAGAGTGGAGGGGATGAACACGGGCGTACCTTGGGGACAGTTTCTTGATCATGTTGCGCAAAGACAAGACGACGCCGTAGACAAGTTTGGCTTCTTCGTCAAACGGGAGTGCGTTCGACTTTAGGCTGTCCGCCAAGGGAGGGGGTTGTGAAGGGGTTGCGGAGGCGTCTTCGCCGATGGCTACGACGAACCCGGTGGATGAGGATAGGGTGTTCCTCGGGCTGCTAAAGGTCGAGCTGTTTGCGGTGGGCGTGTCTGTTGCGGGTTGTGGTGCGACGGCGCGGGAGACGGCGTCGAGGGTGCCGCCTTGGACAGTAGCGGGCTTGAGGTATCTGGTGCGGTGCCAGTCTTGATAGTATACACAGGCGCAGTGTCTGTCAGAGGGGGAGTCACTGCTGATCAGTTAGTTTAGTGGGACATTCGAGCACACCTGTCGAATATGTAGAGACTGTAGATAGTCATATCTCCGTCCAAAAGAGGAAGTGCTGAGGCGAAGCAATAATCAATGTGCCCACGAAACTAGTATGTATTTATGTAACGTTCGTACAGGGGGTCCATTTATCTTCAACGTTGATCGACGAGCGACTGCCTCACGTATAACTAGCAAGTTTGAACGGCGATCGATAGAGTTGATGCACTCCGGGCTTGTTTGATTATCTCATTCCTCACTGAAGGCCGATCTGGACGCTGGAATTCTTCAAGTTTGAAAGCCATGGAACATTCAAGTAGGATATCGATCATATGAACGCGAACCTGACTGCCAAACGATCTCCTTTGCTGAACTGTAGGTCGAATATCACCCTCGAATGTGAGGTCCGAGTCTCGATGTTGTCCCAGCAAAGGGATGTAGGAGGCTGGTGAGAGATGAGCACGATATGCACAGTCCACACTTGTGCAAAGCTTGAAGTCAATAGTCTGACGTGATGCGCCATCATCCAAAGAAATATATCAATGTGAATGAACGATGATGGATGCAAGCACGAAACCGGTTGGAGAGACGTTGGTGAAAAGCAGGGAGAATTGAGCCACAACGGCGCTCCCGATCAACGGTCGAAGCAGTGCGATGCGGCTATGCGTAGTTGGCCGGCGGAAAGAATGTCGGTTGCGCTTTCGACGTGAGGCTTGGGGAAAGGGGAGATCATATTAGGCTTCAAGTGGAACGTACCAGTGTGGTAGTCAGTGATCTGCCACTCTACAGCCTAGTAGTACTCCCACCAACTAATCCATAGTTTAACAGTCCTGGAACGCCGGCGGTCAACTTCGGATCCAATGTTTTCATTAGATCAAAAAATTCATAAATATACAGAGTACCCGGACCATCCGCAATGATTCAAGCGAGCTCCGCAAACCCGACCTGTAATCCAGCGTAATCGAACACACTATATACGTTCTGCAGGAAAGGAATCCCAATGCTCCAAAATCCTAGGCCATATAGTCAGAGCGAGTCCATCTAGCGCCGCAGATGGGGGCGATAAGCTATAAAATCTCACCGGAAGTCGAACGCCGCGCGAGAATGGCACTGAGACAATAGGGTGAATCCACCGCAAGTGGTCCAAGGCTGAGAACCTCAGGAGGGATTTCAAACGTCTGGCCGCCGAAGGTAAAGCCGATTGTTGGGAAAGAATTACACAGTACTGCAGGATATTGACAAAAAAAAAAACAAGGTAACCAACGCAAGCGGAACTCACAGTAATAGAAACCATAGCCTTTATGCTCCCAGAGCTTACCGCCAATAGGTCCATACAATTCTGAAACCTGGTCCCAACCTCCGAAGATGTAGCTTGCACCAGTGTCGAAAATAGCAGGCACATTTTTTAGGATGGAGTTACCATTAACACGAACATCGTCCATGGACACCTGCCAGAATCCCTAGTACACGAATCCAAATTGTCAGCAACATCCACTCCCGTCTACCACTGTTACTCACAGGATTTGTTACACGCATGTATGCGATGTTACCTTTGTACAACATACTGTTTGCCCCACCGATGTACATCTCGGCTCCAAACGGAGTGAGTTTCATTGAAAATCCCCGATTAATTATCCTGCCTTGTATAAAGAGCGATGCAACCAGCGGGTAAGCAGAAAACCTCGAGACGGAAGGGAAGGCCAATCCCAATAAACCGTCTGTATAGTATGTTTTGGCGAGTTTCTGGGAAGTGTACAATGTTGCAGAGCCAAAGGTCTGAGGGTCTGCCTGGCCGAGCATCAGAATTCAATGGTCATGTTTATAAAGTAATACAAAACATACAGTGAGTCCAGCGATGGTGACACTATCAGTATATAGATCACCTTTGACGATGGTTCCATCTTGATATCTCAACTGAAATCCCTGAGCCTGTTTCTTAGCAGATTTGGATGATTTGGGATCCCAGAGGTCGCGATCTCCGGAAATCCCACTACAACCAGTCTCTAATACCCACATATCGCTGCGTTGCCAGTGACTTGAATAAAAATGACTATGTGAACTAAAGGAGAGTACATACGCTGCACCAGTGTCGATGGTGACTGTGACATAGAGCAAGGTAAACATATATCGGAATGATACAAGGTGAATTTACCTGTCAAGGTCCTGGGAGGAGTGCCAATCGAAATTTCGCCACTCCATAGGATATCTTTATAGTTTGTCAGTGGGATGCTGGCACCACGGGTTTCGAGTCTGCTGGACTCGCTCAGGCTCCGATTCACGGCGAAAGGGTGCGTCGTTCCCGTGTTCATCTCATAATTGTCTAGCCCACTAAGGATCTTCCTAAAAAAAAAGCCTGAGCAGGCGAGATGTAACGGTCCATTCCACGTACTCCTCGACTGATATAGCATGAGAGATGATTGCGTCTCGGAGATCAATGGTTGTATTGGAGTTCGGAAAGGAAGAGTGTTTGGTAAGCGGTATGGCTATGCCACCCGCCTTGGGCTTCCCGTTTGGTATAGGTTTCGCCATGGTTAGAGTAACCAGTGTGCTAGCGACTGTGCTAGCGACTGCAAAAATGGATATTGTAAGTTGAATGAATCGCATTGTAGAGGAGTAGAAAGGACCATAGGTGAAATATGCAACTACAGACCTTAATAGTTGCTTCGAGAAGCCAACAGTAACGATATCCATACGGGTCACCAGGGATCGGAACAGATCGCATGATACTGGATGATGGTGTAGGAAACAACTTGAGCTGAAGACTGGGAAATGCCGACGAGGAAGTCTAGAAATTTAGCTGCGCAACGTTGTCATACAACTCCAGCACCACCTGTCACCACGTTGATCGGCCATCTACGACTCCAAAACAACAAATACGCGTTACAGATCCTTTGTGGCATGATTTACCCATTACATCGAGTTGCTCTGCAATGGTCATAGGAAGCTTCACACGCGTAGCATATGCCTGCACAGATTACAGATCACAAGGCCCAGACGATCAGCTGCGTATAGCAACGCCTTCAACCATGTGGTGGCAAACAAACCATTCGACTGTGAAGAAAGGTTTTTCATGACCGAGCTAATAGACGAGGTAGATGATGTTTATGATAGCTTTGATTCAATCCGGCACTTCGCCAGTCACTTCCTCTTACCTAACCTTCGCTATGGCCACTGATCCCACATCCGCACTCAGACTCCTTGCAGAGCGCGAGGGAAAGCGCTGGGTCAGACGTCGTGAGAACGGTACGGCGGTACACTCAACCACTCACCATCTGTCTAACCGATAACAGCCAAGTTCGTACATAACCCGCACGTCGCACCCCCGACCAGCCTCGATCTCGCTCACCCACTTCCACAACTCCCTCTGTCCACCTTCCCACACCCTTTACCTTCTTACCTTCCCCGCACCCTCCATGTCCCTCCTGCACGCCCTCCTCCCACTCTTACCTCCAACTCCACCGCCGGCCTCTTCTCCCTATCTCTCCGTGGTGCCCGCCGTGCCCTTCGCGCCCGGCCCTCCTCCCCTCTTGTGGTGAAAGCCGTAGAGGCACACCTCGCAACATGGCTCGACGGTGGAACATATCTCAACCCCGATCAAGCGAGGGGTCTCCTCTCCTTTCCTGGCGTCCCCGTCGGCGGTAGGGAAGACATCAGGGAAGTCGGTCGAGAGGCCGGAAGGCTCGTCTGGGCCGTCAAGACAGATCCCGCAGACCAACAACCCGGTGGCTACGGCGACGGCGGTTTCGAGAGGTATGTCGTCCATTGTGTCGCCAGATGGTACGGCCTCGTCAGCTTCAGTACGTATCCTCCACCTTCCTCACCACCTCCGTTCATGTTGCCCATCTAGGCAAGGAGACAGACGGCCGTCGTCTAACGTACCTCCTCCGCCCCAATGTAACCCGTCCGGACCCTCGCACCGACGTACCATCTCGTACCCTCGATACCCCTCCCACGACCGACGCCTCCGACTTTCATGTCTCCGATGCCAGTCCCTCGGACTTTCACGCAACGGATGGGTCCGACTACGACACGGCCAACGCATCCGACGTTGATTCTGGCGCTGGTGATCCTTCCACTCGCGCAGACGCCCGCCTGGCTCTCTCCGACATCGACGAGTCCCGTCCGCCCTCCCCGGACTCGTGGTCCATCCTCGGTGGCGACGTGTCAGACGACCACGGTTTCGCTGCCTCTATGGAATCCCTGTCACTGTCTTCTGTGCATGCAGATGTGAACGACAATGATGACGGTGCTCTGACGCCGGATCGTTTCCAGAGTACCATTGCCAACGTCGAACTGGAAGAAGAGCAGGGCGATATCCCGACGCCTTCCCGTGCCCGCCCCGACCGAGACCGTTTGCGCAGGCTATACCCCCGCTCTACTTCTTCCCCCTCCCCAGTAGGTAGATCTTCGCATCGTTTCCCCATCTCTCGCAACCTGGGTGCAAGGCGGAAAAGGAAAGCTAGGAAGGACAAGAAGGGCTTTGCTGGAGCAATGGGAGCCGACAAAGGATTGTTTTATGATTACCTCTTTGCTTGAGCTTTTGCCCGGGTCATGCATAACATTGGAGTCCGTCAATGTTCAGTTTGTATTGACTTTGCTATGTATGCTATCTCTACCATGACATGAACCAATGATATATCTACAGCACCGCATGGTTGCTCGAGTCACTATTGCGTGAAGATCCTCGTCAACAGGTATAATGTCGATCCGCCTAGGCGCTTCATGTCGCACGTGTTATTCGCAAAGCTCTCCATCAAGACATAAAAACAAAACTCACCCCAAAGTTCGTAATGGCAGCAAACGCTAGAATGAACATCAAGTAACCCTTGGTTCGCGATACACCCACATCCGGGCTGAACGTGCTCGAAGAATCCGAACCCGACAGAATCAGCAACAGTAGCACGCCCTACATTCGTCCACAAGATCAACTTTCCCAACCAAGCGATGAGAATCATCCCACCACAACTCACGTTCGACAGCGCCCACGTCAAGAGCACGTTCGTCCTCACATTCGCATAATAGTCGATCGCAGCCTGTTCCCTCTCCCGCTCAGTCATCATCGCCTTGGCCTGTAGTTTTTCTCTCGGTCCCTGTTTCGCCTTCAAGGTGCCTTCTCGCGCACTACTACTAGTCCCGTCGGCAAACTTGGCGGCCCGCACAGACTCGAGAGCTTCCTCATAGATCCCGTTCACGTCGGCCGCCTCTGCCAGCATCTTGATGTCCACTTGAGAATGAGAGTCCTGTACGGCAGCTCCGAGGTCTGCATCAGGCACAGCATCTTGTTTCGTTCCCCACGAAATCTAGCGAGTCCAACACAAGGTCATCAACGAGACGCGGACAGGCAAGATAGGAAATAACAAACATCATTCAGATTCGAGTATGCATATCTGGCATGGTCACGTCAGTCGCAAATTTCTCAGGGACATGGTAAATGTCACTGACATGCTCAAAACGAGAATGTATGTTGGACTCAGCAGCAGGTACTGCACGAAGCTTGTCACGAGGTGCCACGGATCGAACGCAAGCAGACTACTAAGGACATAGACTAGATGCGCAAATGTCATGTGATATGCAATCAGTGAATCATTAGTTGTGCATAAGAACCTACCTCCATATGTGACTACAACACTCAATAGCACGACGCTTCCTCCCGATTGAGAGGCAGCCGCTATCCCACAGAGCACTGATGCGATGATCAGATAGACCATGAGGAATGCTAGAAAGATTGACGCAAGTTTATATTTCAAAGGGGAGCTAAGATGCCATGTCAGCGTACACGACTGGAAAAGAAGTCGGGACATACGCTTTGGGCTTGTTCCCCATCGACATGAGAAAACAAGCGATGATGATCGAGGCTAGGAAATACTTTGAAAGAGATGGTGTATCAAAACGAAGCTCGTCGGAAAGAAAATGCGTCGTACTTGCACAATTGCATTGAAGTATTGGATATTTGCCAACCCAAACGATTTATCCTCCAGGGATGAACTAAGCACAACCTATTCGCCAGTTTCATCAGTTTAACCCATGTCACAGATACAAGTCAACCCTCACAAAGAACAGATAAAAATTTCCCTACAGCAATCCCGTTCAACACTAGACAAGCAGACAAGCATCAAACTCACGATCCCGAACCACGTAAACGCCATGTTGATACAGTTGTACACTGTTTCTATAAGCAGCGTCACCTTCCTCCATGGACTATGTCCACTGCGCATGATTTGACCTACATGCGCAATGGCATAAACTGCGGCAAAGAAAGAACCATTCAGCCATCGCCGGCGCTGAGATATGAACTCAGGGAGCGACTCGGGTACATCAGTCTCGGCAATGGCCCCTTTGACGTATTTGAGCACCCTGTAAAGTAGATTGTAGATCGAATTCCAAAGGTAGCAGGATGAGAACCGTACCAGCTGGAATTGGATTTGGCTATCAACTCGAAACAAAGAATGCGCTGACAAGCATGAATTCAGGATCCCGCACAGATGGACCACAACCCGCTCACATCTTCGGCAAGGTCTGCAACCTTTGTCAGCGTACGAGCGGAGTGAGCAGCGCGGGTTACATACACATATTTGACGTGAAAATATCTGTATCGCTGCCATGGAGAACCTCCCCTTTGAAGTAGGAGGCAAGGGGTCCATGGCCATCTTTGTTGTTCTGCAGAGCAATATATCTGTACATATTTGGGTGGGTCACGGACGACCCTCCAACGTATTTGTGCACCTACCTGTAGGCGGAAAACGCGCCGGGCTATGCACATGTGAACTGTGGTTTATATGCAAAACGAAAATGCTCACCAGAACGCTGATATACCCAAACATGCTCTCGGTAGGTTTGTCCAAGATATTGCTCAACTTGTATTCAAAGTTCTGTGCAGCGACTTTACAAGAATTATTAGCGCGGGTGAGCAAAACATGCAACCGAATCACTTCACCCAAAGGATTCACGAGATATTTCCAGTTCTTGCCCTTGTATACTGCAATCTCTCCACAAGCACCACCAACGTTCGAGTTAACGTCAAACGTCTTCCACAACCGATAGAGACTGTTGTTCCCCGGGCGAGTTCCAACGTCCAGCAATATGCACACGTTTGGCTGTAGCAGGCAGGTTAACGTAGTC
Source organism: Leccinellum albellum (assembly GCA_038090015.1). NCBI lineage: Eukaryota > Fungi > Basidiomycota > Agaricomycetes > Boletales > Boletaceae > Leccinellum > Leccinellum albellum. The sequence goes on from JBBPLX010000132.1 coordinate 13,317, forward strand.
TTCCATAAATTCCCATCCTGCCCACCTGCAACATTGGTGCAAATGCATTAAAGAACCATCGATGGCTGTTGATCTTCTTCTGATTCCTTTCCTTCATGCAAAAGATGATTTGGGTCGGTACGATGCCTTTGTCCGGATACTTGAACTGGATATTCGGATCCAAGGCAAAGGAGGTCGTAAATTCGAATAGATGGGCGGTCACTTCCTTGTTGTTTACGGTGTTTTTCATATGGTCCCCAGGTTGGTAAACGCCGAGGAGGGTTAGACAGTCGAGGACGCGAGGATGAACCTTCTTTCGTCCATCTGCAACGACGCAGACCACGACCTGCAATATATCAATTGTATAGATTGAAAAGCCTCGAATAAGAAAAGATTAACCTTCTTCCATGCGTCTGGCCCCCAAGTTTGTGAATTCTTACGAGAACAAAGATGTGCAATGTTCCGCATCACACCATACATGGTCCGGCAAAACAAGACCTCGTCTTCCTGTACATAACCATCCGTTAGCAGGGTTAGGAATGGTAATTTTGCATGTGGGACGCACATTATACATAGTAATAACAATAAATAGCTCTGTAGTACGCCCGTTCTCGTTTTGACGAAGAAAGAACTTTTCTTTCTCAAAGTCGTCCGGGTCACAGGTGACGGCAGTATACCTTGTTTTAGTCATTTCTGGTTCTCCACGGTAGGGCATCACAAGTTTGGGTGGGACGCTGAGGTCGACGACCAGGTTCCCGTTGGTGAGCTGAACACGTTTCTTTTTTAGTCTACGACGGACGCGACCAATGGGTGCAGGCCCAAAGTGCATGGTCTCGGGTGGAGCCTCATAATCCATGGATGCGGACAGGGAAGGCGTCTTCTGGCCCTCTGTCATTTCATCATCGCCATCGTCACCCGGAACATCTGCATACTGGGATATGTCATACTCGTCATCGTGGTCATATTTTTCGGAAAGATGACTGGATTCGTGGGATTGGGAATAGCGAGTGTAGTGTGCAACATTGTTCTCGTCGAGTCTATAGTCTTCCTCGTCACCGAAAGGGGTTGGGGAACGCGACCGTGGAGGATGGTAGGTGTGGCGGGGAAGTACGCCAGAAGCGAACGCCGCCTCCGCATCGCGCTGGAAGTGATCAAGGGAACCGTTATATGTCACCGAGAGACCATTTGCACCGTACAAGCTTGGTGTCGTGGAGAAAGGATTACCAACGACATAAGCGGGGACGCTCGTTGGTGGCTGAGGGAGCGATCGGTTGGACTGCTGGCTGTACTGGGAGAGAGGTCGGGTATTAGAATGGTCGGTATAGAGCGAGTTGGGTCTCGAGTTTGGGTCTATGAAGGGATCATGGTCGTGTGCAGATGATAACGCATCGTCAAGGTCGAGGGTCTCGCCAGTCATGATGGTCTCCAGTAGTTGGCCTGGTTGATATCGTTCCGGGGGCTCCCTCGACTGTATTTGTTGGTGTGAGGGATGGCCGTCGTCGTCTTCATCGCTGTTGGCAACTCGAAGGACGTGCCCGGTTGGTGGTGGCTTCCTTTGCAACCGCATGGATGAAATCAAGTCTCGTACTATGTTCAACTTTGCAGTGATGTCTCGATCACGTGACCTGATGTAACCGTGACCAAGGGGGACGCGTGACATAACGCGTATCGTGACATGTTAAAGTCGATCCGCCATGTCCGAGTCGATGTCGAGTCCGTGGATTCGCGACTACTTGATCGACGTCGCGGAGACACACGGTGTACAGCTCTACAACACACCAACGTCAAAGGGAAAAAAGAGAGTCCAACTCATAAATGTAAGCTTCCTCGCTGTCGAACTACCCAGTCCTGAATCTTTCTTCAGTTCCTCACTTATCACGCAGAAAGCTATGTTTGGGCATGGATATCCGACAAGGATTATAAAGTGTCGGTCCGCTTCTCAAAAGATGCCGCTGATGCGTGCAAGAAGTAGGTTAATCTCCCAGCACCCCTTCATTTCCATTCTCAATCCTTTCAACAGTCAATATCGCCGTAACATCTTTGACTGTCGTTTTTCCCTCGTTTTCATCTCCGACTATCGGCCAATATTTTCTCCGCGCCCTCTGGGTCCAAACGCACCCGGACATACACCTGTATCCCACATATCTCTGGAAGTCGACCGTATCTCTTTGATAGGCATCGGCACACACTTATTCGGGGACCCTCGGGATCTCGAATCGGACCAGGACATAAAGGAGTGGATTATGGGTCTCCGTGAGGACGGTGGGGGTGGGTAAGTTTGTACATACATTCGCCATCCCGGTTTAACACCGTTACACAGAAACGTGTTAAAACTTCGCAAGCAACAGAAACTGGCTCAGAATACAAATGCGCCACCAGCTCCACCAGCTCCCCCTCCTCTCATAAATTTCGTTTCCCACCATCAGACCACGAAAGTTATGGAGGGCGTTGCAAAGCCCAAGCCTGAACGACCACAGAACTTCAAACGCGCGTATGCTAAACGCTGGCGGGTATGTTAGCTCATTTGTTCAAACAAGCGCCATGTGTTGAGTTGGAAGGTCAGGTGATCGAGGTTAACTCATGGAAATTCGCGATCAAACCAGCCATAGAGGAAATATCTGCTCGTGTGTACTTATACACGTAGCCGGGTTCATTAATTTACAGTGATTGTACAGAGATAAATCCCGGTCATCCACCCAACGAACCGTTGCCGGACACCGCAGGCCAACCCCAACTTTGCCAAGACGAGCCCTTAAAAGGCCCTGCATCATCGTGTCGCACACCGTCGCGTGCATCCTTACAACGGCAAGGGACGCCAACAGACTGGTCACCGTCGAACAGGAGTAGTCCGAGTCCGTCTCCTCTGGATGAGGTCGGCCCATCCGCTCTGATGGAGGGAATCCAACGTGATGAACCAGTGGTCTCTCCGACTGCCTCCGATGCAAATGGGCCTACCGCACTGGATACTACGTCGGATACCCATTCTCTCCAGCCTCCAACGCCTGCGCAACGCATTAAACGCTCACCATTACCTTACTCATCACCCCCTCACAGTTCCCCAGAGACAATCACTCGCTCCTCCCAACTCCTTTCCTCACCGCTACCCCCTAGTTCGTCCCTGCCTCTTCCACCGTTGTCTTTTCCACTGCCCATGGGTATTCGGAAGAACTTTCAGCGCAAGGTCCCCCATCCAGGACTTCCTGTTCCCCGACCAGACTCCACTAAACAAGGCCCAGTTCAGATTCTCGTTCCTAACTCTGATACATCTGGTGCAGGATCTTCCCAGTCAATTTCACAATCACAATCCTTCTTTTCGCAATCGCAGCGGCAACCTGCTCTCCCATCGTCCCTTGCAAAGGAGCTCAAACCTCGTGAAGCATCCTCGCCCATAGAAGACAGGCCAGTAAAGATGTCTGTTGACGAGTCTTTGCCCATAAATGGCGATAATGAAGGACAGCAAACCACGGCGGACAGCAAACATCCAACTGAAGCAGCCGACAGCAGCATAGAAAAGCATGGATCAGAACCAGATCGACCGTTCGTGCCCAGCGCACCGGGGATCGAAGTACCTGAAGTAGGAAAGTCTGACACCAGAGTACAAGATACTAGCCAGGGGAATATTGATGTCGACCACCACGAGAATCGGTCAGCTGTTGACAATACCAAAGCACTCTCCACCCTTCAAAATAGTCCATCTTCGTGTCTAGCTACCACACGAGAGTTATCTTCCAGTAAACGAGACGCCATTGGATTTCCCAACCACACATCTACTCAATCGTCCGAGCAGCAAGTGTCGCGAAGTTCTATGCACTCCCTTTTTTCAGATTCGTCTCAAGATGGACGAACAGCATCCTCACAAGCCTCCAAGTCTCTCGCTAGTCAAACAGGGGTACATGGAACGGTCAGCCCTACCCACGGTTCAAGACACGATGTAGAAGCATGGAAGGAGCCCAGTTTCATTGCAAAGAACAAGGGCAAGGGCAAGCGTGTTGTCAAAGAACTGGAAACACCCACTGCTAGAGTGGATATGAAACGCCGGCGGTCCGCTCACCCCGAGACACCTCTACCGAAGCGAGCAAGAGTGGAGTCACTAGCAGCGCGCAAGGTGGCGTCGGGTACGACTGCTATCGGCATCTTTGGTGACAGGGACCGCCAAGATATCAGGGCGTCCACTAGCGGAAAAATACGTCTCAGCGATCGATCATCATCCTCCGCTGCAGGTACTACCGAGCTGGTAGCGCCATCCCTTGCTTTACAGTCATCCAGACCTCGCTTGGCAAAGTTTAGTGTCAACTTTAACAAAAACACCCTAGGCGGAACAGTACCGACACCGACAATGAGGGTGGATCTAGATTTTGAACGCATACTTTTAACGACAGGGAGAATTAGAAATCATAAGAAGGTAGAGGAAGACGGCAGCGTTTACATCTACCAATGATACGATACGTATTTACTGATCAGCTACTACGATGGTACTCTTGCCCGTGTTCGTACCCTTCTGAACTGCCAAAATTGCCTCCCCTGCACCTTCAAGACCCCTTGTTAGATCCTCTTTAAGTTTGAACTCGCCCGATGCAACGAGTGCAGGCACTTCGGTGTAGAAAGCATCCTTGTACTTTGGGAGAATCGAGCCGACAATGAATCCGGAAACCTTCAGCTCCTTTCTCACGATGTGTCCCAAGTTCTGGACAGTTGTCAATCGATGAGTTTCTGCCAGTGGGCCAATCAGACCAGACTTACCTTTACTGGATAGGGTTCTGTGTTATACTCAGAAATCATTCCACATTCCTGGAACAAGAAGTTAATGGAGAAGGGAGAAGTCTACGTCAGACTCACGATGAAGCGAGCATTGCGGGCCGCAGCCTCCAGAGCAGCCTCGAGGGTTTTACCACCCACGTTATCCCAATACCTACATAACCCGTCTAGTATCAACAGACCGTCATCAAGTGCACAAAGCCAGTACGTACACATCGATCGGACCTTCCTTTTGAAGTATCTCGGACGTATTCGTGGTTTTGTAGTTGAAGGCTATGTCCGCGCCTAGTTCTTTCAGAAACGCAACCTTCTCGTCTGATCCGGCCGAGGCGATCACTTTTAGGCCATCGCGCTTTGCTAGCTGAATGACGAGACTATAATGTCATGAACGTCACGGGTGAATTACCGTCGACTAAAAACAGAGATACGCACGACCCGACTGCGCCGGCACCAGTGCTTATGAATGCCACTTCCCCCTTCAGATCACCGTGAGCCATGCACACGCGCGATCGGCGCGACTCACCTTCTTTGCGTACGCATACTCCTTCCAACCACAATAGGCCGTTTGACCTTTTCGGCGGTGAGTAAATTCATGTCATCCTTTCATCGCACGATCACGCTTACCTGGCATACCAGCAGCTCCTACAAACACACTCCAAGGGAGATCGTGGTTGTTTTCGATCTTTCTAACGCGTTCGACTTGCGTCTGTACCGAGTACTCCTCAAAAGCTGCTTCGAATTCAGGACCGGAATGGTGAGCGAGCCACGATCAGATCACTCACGAAAAATCCCATAAACGTGATCGTCAGTCTTGAAGGCCGGATTTTCGGAACGAACGACGACGCCTACACCGTAATTTTCAAGCCTAAATGGAACATTCAAGAAGGGTGATGCCCAGACAGGGGCACGACACGCACGGCTGTCCAAGTTGGAAAGCGACCTGACCAAACCAGTGAAGGATCGATTATTTGCTTCGCGACTGTAGACCATCATCGACGACTCACGTTGTACGACTTGGTACTCGGGTCTCTCATACGGCCCCTCATGTACGGATCTATCGACAAAACCAAGGTTTTAACAAGAATTCCACCATGCAAAGGCACGTTGTTGAGGTCGATCGTCTGGCCTGCATCGTACACCACTGTACGACCGGGGATGGGGTAGCCTGTTCGAGTGACGTCAGTATATGCGTCCTCCACAAAGGACGTCTACGCACCCGTTGGGACTTCGTTGAAGATGTGGCGAGCGTTTCTAGTGGGAGCCATTGGTTTGTCCTGAGAGGTTGGAATGGGTATGGACGGTCCAAAATCATGAGATATATATCCTCCTGAGCTTCGGACCGCGTCATCATCCTCGGGCTTAGAACCACAATTTCAATGCGGTTGGAAACGATTGACAAACGCTGACTCAGCACTATCATTCAGCCCGAAGCGCTAGACCGAGCCTATGTGTATTTTCTCCAGATCCCTTACACTTGCCCGGCGTAGAGGTCTACCCGGTCCCGACGTGAGAGGACACGCAAAAATACGATCACCAATCCCGGGAGTAGTACGCCGCTCAATTGGACAAACCAGTTCGACAACACCACTAATCATGCCCACGCGCACTGCTCGATGCTGGCCGGCGTGGGCAGGTGCCTGAAGGAGAAGAGCGGTGGGAAGACGCGAGTGTGGCTTGCGAACCCTCCAGGGAGCGTCTTGTACGCTTGTCAAGCGGCGGGAAACTTATTGAACGCAAGGACAGCTCTATCACCGAATATCTGCGTCTCTCGGTGGCGTGTATTTTGAGTCCTCACGTTGACTGACGCGTGTTCGTTCCACACGCATTGGCCAGGGTCGTGTCACGGACATTTTGACTACCTCTGTGAATGACTCGGACCTGGACGGATCGTTCACGATTTTGGACGAAAAGTTGATAGTGATGCTTGTACCAGCTCTTGGACACCAGGGGCCCAGGTCGACACCTCGGCGCGAGTTCAGCTCTGAATGTCGTTACTGCCATATAACTTGCGCAAGAACTCGGCAAGGGTGCCAGTGGGGAGCTGTACAACGTTTTCTGCCAGCGCACGACTCATGGATACTTCAGGATCAAACATCGTCACTGTCTTGTGTGACAGTCCTACTGCCTGCTAGTAGGGCTGAATCACTGATACCCTCCAACTGTTCTAGTGTGCCAATCTCCCTTCCGCCTCGTCTGGACGCCCTAAAAACTTTCTCTAGCATGCAGTTCCTGCCATCTCCTGCCCTCAACTCGCTCGCGATCATAGGCATGCTGCCAGACGCATAGTGCGCTTGACCTCGTGCATGCGCTCTCATTTTGTCTCACATAGACCCTCACCTTGCATTGCTCGTCGGTCGCCAGCCTTTGCTCCGCTCCATCTCACTGGCTCTTGTAATCACTTGCACAATGTGCTCGCAGATGCATCACACATCATGATTTATAATATGGTTCTCTATCTTTGATGTCTCGACATACAGGAATCTACTGTTTATCTTGCTTGATGATCGCCTGATTCGATTACAAATCACGAAACTTCGATCTCGATTTCTTTAAATCAAGGATGTTCCGTGTCCACAGACATGTCGGTGCCTAAATGCTGTATCGAAAGAGGTACGACTGTCTCGCATTCCATATTTTCTGGACTTTTCCTTGGATCCACCCGTAGGTGAATAAGTCTGCAGTCATTTTCTCTGTTCTCGTTCATCCCATGGACCCCTCTCGCACAGGACATCAACATCATGAAATTTGACCATGAGAACATTCACGGTACGCGAGATGGCAAGACTACGCTCACATGGACAATGCACTCAACAACCCCAGATAGTCTCCTGCAACGAGATGTCGACTCGGACACACGTATTGGCATACTTGTTGATAATTGTGCCTCACCAAATCGTCTCCTACACACTGCTGCACAAATGAGACATCCAAAGGAGGAGAATAAAATCGAGTTTATCCTGCTTTAGCTCCGCGTACAATACCTTGCTGATAGATGCCTTCTTCAGGGTCTCAAGTAACCTTTTGACTTGTCCTAAACCAAAGATGATAGTGTCCTCAACCCTAGAGGGAATGGTACGGCGGCTCCGACGAGCCCCATGTTACACAGTGCTGAGTCCAACTTCACGGACAACTGCCCATGATTCTAGTCCTCAAATCCATGAAGTGGTCGAACCAGTCACTATGGTGGTGAATTGAACTACACCTCGAAGAGAGTCATGTGTATTGTGCAGTTGCTGCCGCAGGCTGCCATCGCTCTCGTCCTCGCCCTCAGCGCCATCTTGCCGTTGCCGTTGCCTCTTAGATAGCACGGACAGGGCTTGGCTGCGGGAGGGGCACACACGATATTCTGAGGGCGCCATCATTTCAGTCAAAAGATGGCATTCGGGTTTAGAGGTCTTGTGGTGTGCGCATCCAGGCACTTGTTCAGTTTGCTGGTGTCCCTTAGCGCAAGCCACCGAAACTTTGATTAAAAGACATGCTTTCCCGGTATATCACTGGCAAGTTGCTCCTACATAGATCAAGGATAACTGATGTAGAACTGTAGGCAATAGGATTATAGATAGCATATACAATTTCTATACGGCTCGGCAAGCGCGGAGTCTCAATCTCTGTCGTTCCTCATGTATCATGACGCACAACAAGATGCGGGCCAGCGCACCGACACAATGATTGACGTGCTAATGTGCACCACAATTTAACGCAACACGATGACACCGCGGTGTGCCAGTATATACGACGAAATGATGCAACTGCGTACCAATCTTAATACTACCAAGATGGCAACGACGAACACGACAATGACGATCTCGTAACGTTTCCACCTCACCCGTCCCGGCATCTCCCTCGCCGCATCGTGGATAGCGTCACTCATGATACACCTGTATGCCCGCCTTCAGCCTCACTCTCGCCGTCTCCTTATTTGTTGTTACCCGCCACACCATTCCTCTTGCCTTGCTCGCTTGCCATTGCCGTCACTTGCCTTTGCCGCTTACCTTGCAGTGTTGCGTCGTGATTGTTGTCCATACATTTTGACTTGAAGGTTTATAATCATAACAGTCTTTAAGTCACAGTTACGTTTCAGCAACGCCACGCTTGAGTTGTTTCCTACACCATCATCCAGTATCATGCGATCTGTTCCGATCCCTGGCGACCCATATGGATATTGTTATTGTTGGCTTCTCCGAGCAACTCTTAAGGCCTATAGTTGCACATTTCACCTCTAGTCCTTTCTACTCTACAATGCGATTCATTCAACTTACGATATCCGTTTTTGCAGTCGCCAGCAGACTGGTTGTTTTGACCATCGCGAAACCCATACCAATCGGGAAGCCTGAGGCAGGTGGCATAGCCATACCGCTTACCAGACACTCTTCCTTCCCGAACTCCAACACAAGCATTGATCTCCGAGACGCGATCAGCTCTCATGGCATATCAGTCGAGGAGTACGTGGAATGAACCATTACGTCTCGCCTGCTCAGGCTTTTTTTTTTTAGGAAGATCCTTAGTGGGCTAGACAATTATGAGATGAACACGGGAACGATGCACCCTTTCGCCGTGAATCGGAGCCTGAGCGAGTCCGGCAGACTCGGAACCCGTGGTGCCAGCATCTCACTGACAAACTATAAAGATATCCTATGGAGTGGCGAAATTTCGATTGGCACTCCTCCCAGGATCTTGACAGGTAAATTCTCCTTGTATCATTCTGATATATGTTTACCCTGCTTTATGTTACAGTCACCATTGATACTGGTGCAGCGTAGGTACTTTTCTTCAGTTCACATAGCCGTTTTTGTTCAAGTCACTGGCAACGCAGCGATATGTGGGTGTTAGAGACTGGCTGTAGTGGGATTGCGGAAGATCGCGTCCTCTGGGATCCCAGATCATCCAAATCTGCTAAGAAGCAGGCTCAGCAATTTCAGTTCAAATATTCCGATGGGACCATTGTCAAAGGTGATCGATATACTGATAATGTCACCATAGCTGGACTCACTGTATGTTTTGTCACTTATAAACATGACCATTGAATTCTGATGCCAGACCAGGCAGACCCTCAGACCTTTGGCTCTGTCACATCGTACACTTCCCAGAAACTCGCCAAAACACATTATACAGACGGTTTATTGGGATTGGCTTTCCCTTCCGTCTCGGCTTTTCGTGTTTACCCGCTGGTTGCATCGCTTTTCGTACAAGGAAAGTTGATCAAACTGGGATTCTCATTAAAACTTGCTCCGTTTGGAGCCGAGATGTACATCGGTGGGGCAAACAGCATGTTGTACAAGGGTAATATTGCATATACACGCGTAACAAATCCTGTGAGTAACAGTGGTAGATGGGAGTGGATGTTGTTGACAATTTGGATTCGTGTACTAGGGATTCTGGCAGGTATCCATGGACGATGTTCGTGTTAATGGCAATCCAATCTTGAAAAATGTACCTGCTATTTTCGACACTGGTGCAAGTTATATCTTCGGAGATTGGGACCAGGTTTCAGAATTGTACGGGCCCATTGGCGGTAAGCTCATGGATCATAAAGGCTATGGTTTCTATTACCGTGAGTTCCGCTGCAATGCGTTAGTCACCTTTTATATATGTATCGATATCCTGCAGTACTGTGTAATTCTTTCCCAACAATCGGCTTTACCTTCGGCGGCCAGACATTTGAAATCCCTCCTGAAGTTCTCAGACTTGGACCAATTGCGATAAATTCACCCTATTGTCTCAGCGCCATTCTCGCGCGGCGTTCGACTTACGGTGAGATTTCATAGCTTATCGCTTCCTGAGCCCCCATCTGCGGCGCTAGATGGACTCACTCTGACTCTATGGTCTAGGATTTTGGAGCATTGGAATTCCTTTCCTGCAGAATGTGTATAGCGTGTTCGATTACACTGGAGCACAAGTCGGGTTTGCAGAGCTCGCTTGAATCATATGGTCCCGGTACACTGCATATTTATGAGTTTTGATCTAGTGAAAACATCGGATGCGAAGTTGACCGCCGCCATTCCAGGACTGTTTATGTAACTAGTACAGACTAGTTGGTATACCCAATCTGCCTGTAGCGATAGGCATTAGTAGCCCCTTGTACCTAGACTCGTGACCACGGCTTGCCATCAGCTTGCCTCTTTTGGACGGCTGGTCACCAGTCTACCTTGTACCCGTATCTCGTATTTCCCGTATCATAGAGCGTCACGGGCTCTGTTTCAAGTTGCCCGCCCGCTATTGGCCATAATCCATAACCTCTGATTTCAGCGGGTGGTATCAACCCTCGCCCACTTCGACTCAAAGGATGAAAGGTCCGACATGAGTAAAAGATGGCCTGCTTCCTGAAGTGCGGAATTCAGAGGTGGAGACGAACCGACGCTCAAGTATGTCAGATAAGGCTTTCGTGAGTTCTTCTTTCCTTCTGAAATGGTACAGACAAATTACCTGGACGCATAAATATTGAACATCCATGATTGTATTCGACTCTACTGCCATCCTCCCCTCGAACCAAGCAATGGACAGAAGCCAAGACCCCTACAGATATTGGAAGGACGACGTACGCGACGACAGAACGGGATTCGGACGCGTCGCGGTAGCAGCTCAAACTCGATTCTATTGCCGGTGTAATTACGTGTCTATCCGTGACTCCTGGCCCTAATACGAGTACTTTCGATCGTACGTGCGACTACATTACCTACAACAGATTCCATCAACTTCCAGGTGAGATTCAGTGATATGCATTGCTGACACGCATAGACTCAGATTGCCAGGCTCTATCTATACAATAAAGAGCACCCACTCCCCATCATAATCTCTACATATGCCATTTTGCCCACTTTTCTCGTGGTTGGGGCATCAGTAAGGAGACCTTTGAGTATTGGAGTTGGATGGCACGGCAGTAGTAGGTCTCATCACATCGTGGAGTCTCAGACTCCCAGACATCGTATGTTTGCAGAACTTCTTGAGCAGGGCTACAGTTCTACTGTGCTCACATTAATATTTCCAGCATGCACGTGGAAACTGGATTCTCCGTCGACAGTCTCCCGTAGGCAGACCCTAAAGTAGGAAGACAGTCGTTCCTACCGTCGATATAGACGCTGCTCGACTCTTGGATCGAATCACAGCCATGCCCTGCAACACTTGTGCTATTATTAAAACATGACAACGCGCCGTGTCAAAGCTAGACGCGAGCGGTTTTTGACGAGCGAGAGTAGGCAAATGCTGCGCCTGAATATGGGGGGATCACCTGATGATTGTGTGGGATGTATTTATTTTGTCTGCTCAAGAAAGGTGTATTTCTAGCTGACACCATCTATCTGCAGCTTTACATTTGATTGTATGAACTATTCAAAAAATGCAGCTCGCCTAGTACGAGCCAAGGACAGTTGATGTTGTGGATTGCATCATGTCGAATCGCGTAAACGTATTTTGAGTCCGACAAATTCGAACTGGCGACTCAGTGCGTGTGTCTGGATATGTATTTTTGGTGATACGCGTAGATGAGACGGACGGGCCATAGGGTTTTCGACCCAGTCGCCAAGACGCGGGGAGAAAAGTAGAATCAAGGCTCCTTCCACTCTTTCTTGCTTGGTACGCCTCTGCGAAAAAGCTGATACGGTATGTGTATATTTCTTTTTTTTGGTCGTCGGATCCTAGTCATCATGTTAAAGATAGCTACTCCGAGTCATTCACTGCATGCTAAGGTTCGTGACAGTCTTGAATCAAGTCATGCAGTTTCGTTTTGTGCTGCACGTAAGTTCGAGTTCCCTTTTTGGATGACACCAGCATTTTCCAATCACCTTGATCGGTTTGACCATCCATCATGCGATTTGTTCCTATCCTTGATGATCGCGGGTATTCTTACCATTGGCTTTTCATTCTCATTTAAGGTTTCTCTGAGGTGGATGTTTCACCGCCACTCATTTCCGCTCCTCTACAATGCGACTCATTCAACTCACGATAACCTTTTTTGCAATCGCCAGCAGACTGGTTGCTCTGGCCATCGCAAAACCTGTACCAAACTGGAAGGCGGGTGGCATAGCCATTCCGCTCACCAGACACTCGTCCTTTCCGAACTCCAACATAGGTATTGATCACCGAGACGTAATCAGCTCTCATGGCATATCTGTCGAGGAGTACGTGGAATGAACTTACATCTCGACTGCTCAGCTCTATTTTTTTTTAGGAAGATCCTTAGTGGGCTAGATAATTATGAGATGAACACGGGGACGATGCATCCTTTCGCTGTGAAACGCAGCGAGTCCAGACTTGGAACCCGTGGCGCTAGCTTCCCGCTGACAGGTCATCGAAATAGCATGTGGAGTGGCGAGATTTCGATTGGGACTCCTCCCAAGACTTTAACAGGTAAATTCTCCCTGTATCATCATGATATATGTTTACCTGAACCACGTCACAGTCCATATTGACACCGGTGCGGCGTAGGTACTTTCTTTTAGTTCATACAGCTGTTGTTCAAGTCACTGGCAACATAGTGATATGTGGGTGCCAGAGATTGGCTGTAGTGGGATTCCTGAAGATGGCAACCTCTGGGATCCCAATTCATCCGAATCTGCTAAGAAACTGGGTGTCCCATTTCAGCTCAAATATGGAGATGGTACCATCGTCAAAGGTGATCAATATACTGACAATGTAACCATCGCTGGATTCACCGTATGTTTCATCGCTTATGAGCATTACCATTAAATTCCGACAGTTCTGACGCCGAACTAGGCAGACCCTCAGACCTTTGGTTCTGTAACTTCGTACACTTCTCAGACATTCACCAATACATACCATGCAGACGGTTTATTGGGATTGGCCTACCCTTCGGTCTCGTATTTTCGTGCTCATCCGCTGCTTGCATCGCTTGTCAGACAAAAGAAGCTAATCAATCTGACATTCTCATTGAAACTTACTTCTTCTGGGGCCGAGATGTACATCGGTGGGGCAAACAGTATGCTGTACAATGGTAATATTGCATATACACGTGTAACAAATCCTGTGAGTTATGATGGAAGATGGGAGTGGATCTTGCTGATAATTGGGATTCGTGTAAGGGATTTTGGCAGGTATCTGTGGACGATATTCGTGTTAATGGCAATCCAGTCCTAACAAGTGTACCTGCTATTTTCGACACTGGTGCAAGCTGCATCTTCGGAGATTGGAACCAGGTTTCAGAATTGTACACACCCATTGGTGGTAAGCTCGAGGAATATAATGGCTATGGTTTCTATTACCGTGAGTTCCACTTGTGTTGGTTATTTGTTTTTTACTCATCCAGCAGTACCGTGCGACTCTTTCCCAACAATGAGTTTTACCTTCGGCGGCAAGACGTTTGAAATCCTTCCTGAAGCTCTCAAACTTGGACCAGTTCGGGAAGGTTCTCCCAATTGTTTCAGCTCCATTCTCGGCCGGCGCGCATACAGTGAGATTGCTTATCGCTTCCTGACCCCCATTCTCATTACGTGACCTAGAATTTTGGAGCATTGGGATCCCCTTCCTGCAGGGCGTGTATAGCGTGTTCGATTACACTGCTTTACAGGTCGGGGTTGCGCAGCTCGCTTGAATCATTGCGGATGTTTCTGGTATGCTGTATGTTTTTGAATTTTGATGTATTTAATAGGGGAGCTCATGGTCAGAATGTAGAACGTAAAGTGCGCGCGACGATACTGCAGAGATCTCAGCACCGTTTTGGGAAATGCGCCGGATAAGGCCCCCCATCATACACTGGCACGACAATGCCATCAAACCAAAAATCGCATTCCATGCAGACACGTAGATGGGCAGATGGAGGCTGATTCAACCAAACAAGACGATACAAATAGAAACTAGTGCAGAGCCGTCAAACGGAGGACTCCATTCAGTCTCGAGCACGCGTGCGTGGCGACATGGTCACTTGGAGACAAACCTGATGGGGCACACGCTATCAATCATTATTCAGAAATGCTGTGGTCATCAAGTCGAAATCTCTGGAACCTGGAGGCCTGACAGCTGAAATCCTACAGTATTCCTCCCGACCAGCAGCGCTTGAGCTTCTCTGGGCAGTGATCGCACCCTCTCAACTTACAGCATGATCTACACCATCTTGTCCCGAAATGTTGAATGCCAGTGCCAGTGCTTGTATCCGAGGGATGTGTCGGATGGTGTCAAGAGGGTCTGCTTCCACGCTCAGCGCGAGTAAAACATCAGACATCTCAGTCGTAAAAAGTAGCTGAGATACCTGAAAGGTCACCGACGTCCCGTGACGGACTTGCGGTCCTGACAGACTAGAAATCCGATTATTCGCACTGCGTTGACAGCATTGTCGGCTCTGCTGCCTACAACTCTTTGTTATAATACCTGACCGCAGCGAGTTTACTATGGATGACAACCACAGGTTGCACAGGTCGGTGTGAACCATATCACCCTATGGGCACGGTGTTACTACTCATGTATAACCATAAATCATTAATCATTCACGGCCTTACAGAACAACCGTCGAAACCTTTGTATACCTACAAGTTGATTCTTCAAGTTGGTAATCCCAACCCCGGATCCATCCGTATCTCCTCATCGTCCCCCATCCCATCGTTTTGTCCGGCGTCGTCCGCAAACACCATCATCTCACCAGCACCACGGATGGATAATGTCGACAAGCCGAACCCGGTGTCGATCCCCCCACCTCGTACATCTCGTGCGAACAACTCTCGCACGCTAATGACAAATCGAGGGACCAGAGTGTACACGGGCACAATTTCCATGATGTTCAATGGTATCATCTGCCACCCGGCCCGAAGAACTGCCCATGAACTCAGCATACTGATGAGGTTGAGTAGGATAAAGCTGTGCCCACGAAAATCAAACTTAGCTTGCTTAACCATGAGAGCGGAGACTGTAGGACATACACAAAGAAGTAGACGACGCCCTGAGTGGCAAACAGGTTCATGTACCGATTGATTTGCCACCCCTTTGTCAAACGATGCATTTGAAGTGCTTGCTTCACGAATTGGACGATCGCGAGTACGCATAACACTACACTGTACGTCATCTGCAAAGGGACAGCCACGGTGGTGGATATCCAGGCGGGTATGGTAGACTCCAGTGCACATTCTGAAAATTCCCATATGTGGAATACGACCGCTGTACAACGGCAAAAGGGTGTCAATGGAAGCAGACAGCTGGTAAGTGCAGTATACCCCTTAATCGGTTGGTGTCCACCTACCCAACTGATTCTTTGGCTCGCTCATGATACAAACGGCGACGATGGTAGCCACGATCTCCAGAAAAAATAGCACAAGGAGAGCTGTAAGGATGATCATCGATCGGCTGTACATTGCCCATATACGAAGCATCATCAGGACTATAACCAATGTCATTTTTATTTCTAGTGCGCTACAGAACAACTCACAGTCAGCAATACCAAAAAATACGAGGAATGTCCACTCGTGGATAACATTCAGTGTGATACCTTGAGATCGTGATGGGTGCGGTGGAGAGAAGAATCAGAGGAGTGTACTCACAACTAAGTAGCAAAGGATATCAGTTATGTTGAACACCTGGCAACTCGAGAAAGCACAGACACTTACATCTATGGGCGTTTTGGTAAGCCTGTTAATAGCGGTACCGGGGGGGGAAATACCTTTGCAGAGCTATTAGGTATGAAACTACCTCCAACTTGTTGCACGGTCATGGTTCAATTCGTCTCGCGTTCAACTCAACACAAAACGTACTGAGGCATATTGTTCTAAAGAACCCCATGAATCGGCATTCAGTTTATGTATTGCAACAGTCTAACTCACATGATGGCGCAGAGGCCAGGATAACGAACCTGCAACATTAATGATTAGCTGGCTGTGGGGTCAGGGAAAGTTTGAAACAGACGAGAATGAACATTGTTGACACAAAGGTCCAAGGTTTACTCTGTAGTCCTGTCAGGAATATCATGGTGTTGGACAAGTTCCCTTACCCAAATGTATTCTATCTATACGGATTATCACCGGTGAAATATTTGCGGATGATAGTGAAAGTCAATATACCTCTTTTGATAGCGTAAGGACTGAAGGTGTTGAAGTTGAGTGCATGCAGTGGGACAAGTTCATAACTCACCGTAATCATATCCTACAGCAGTAATGATAGCAACTGCGGCGAAATTTTGTTATCAACCTGCCAGCAATGATCGGGGATAATCATACCAACTGCATAGTTATTCAGCTGAATATCAATCGCTGCCTGCCGGATGTTGGAGGACATTGGTCTTATTAAGTGTGTGGGATGGGAGGATCAGACTTAACGCCCATCCGAACTGTTGTTTTCTGCTTTTTATCGTAAGACGACTCCACAGACCACAACTTTGCTATGCGATGGCTACCCATTCGAACATCCGGTGTTTAAATGAATGAGAACCCATGACTGGCCTTTTTCCAAAGTCGGAGCATATAGTGTTTCATTGGGATGCCGCATAACGCGACGGGTGTATGCGTATCTGTGGTCCCTTAACCTAAATTGCGTCCAGGTCACGAGTGCTATGTCTGAGGGCGAGAAAGATTAATATTAGCGGTGCTATCGATGGTGAGCGCTGAGCGCTGATGCTGACAGTTGTCAACGTTTCAACTTCCTCCGAGTAATTACTTACATAAATGGTCACGGTTTGCGTCCACCTGCGCGGTAATAAATCTTCCGTTCAATTCGGCACCACTGACCGTTTCCACATCTAGATTCCAGCCTGATTGGCTGTACCATCATCATGCTGTCCCTCAAATGAGTTATGGGACCGCCTCATCAGAGCCATGCACCCAAGTCACGGACAGGCCCTATCATCATCCGTAGTAACGGGGTGGGGTAGACGTTACCTGCTGATCTATGGTTCCGGGCTCTTCTCTATGCATATTCGTTCTTACGGCACGATCTTGATAACATTATTTTGATGGTTGTTCCCAGGTTGTAGGCAACAACCTACCGCGATGCCGGGCGAAAATACTTTCTTTAAAGATTAACGGATCGTCTCGAGATGGGATGGCCCTACGCTTCTCGAAGTTCCTTCAGATAGTCACATGCCAAATAGGACAAGATTTGGAATGCCCCCTGTGGTCAACGCAAAGACCATTTGTAAGAAGTCGCATCGCCAAGAAACCCGTGTGTTGATACAAAAGTAATCAGATATCCTAGTCCAAGACGGCGTATTTCTTCAGGTGCTCTGGTATAACCTCGTACAGCTCTTTAGTCCGCAGCCATTGCTTGGAGAAGAGCCGGCTCTGATAACGATATGCCCCGTCACACAAGACAGTGACAACGTTCGATCCTAAAGTTCCTTCCATGAGATCATGCGCTTGCAGAAAACGTTGTGCAACTTACCCTTGCCGAGTTTTTGAGCAAGCTCCACGGCAGCAACGACATTCAGAGCTGAACTCGCACCGAGGTACAGACCCTCGGTGTCCAAGAGCTGGTACAACATTACTATCGACTTTTCGTCCGAAATCGTGAATGATCCATCCAAGTCGTTCACAAAGGTGGCCAAGTTGTCCGTGACACGACCCTGGCCAATGCCTGCGGAACGAACACGCGTCAGTAAACGCGAGGGCCCAAAATATAAGAGACGCAGACCTTCGGTGATAGAGGTGCCCTTGCGTTCAATGAGCTTCCCGCCGCTGGACAGGTAAGCGTGCAAGACGCTCCCTGGAGGGTCCGCAAGCCACACCTGCGTCTTTCCACCGCTCTTCTCCTTCAGATACTTGCCCACGCCAGCCAGCGTCCCGCCTGTCCCGGTCGAGCATACGAACGCATCAACGCCACCCGGCGTCTGTTCCCAGATCTCCGGGCCGGTCGTGAGATAGTGCGCGTGAGCGTTGGCGGTGTTGTCAAACTGGTTCGTCCATATCGCGTTGTCCAGTCGAGCGGCGTACTCCCGGGCTTGGTGATTATAGTTCTGCGGGTCCTCGAACGGCACTGCGGGGACTGGGTAGACCTCCGCGCCGAGCATGCGCAAGAGATCGATCTTTTCTTGACTCTGGTAGTCGACGGCAGTGTATCAGCCGAGTGCGCAAAAGGAAAGGAGCACGAGCGCACCTGCGTGTTTGGCATGAAAATCACACACTTGTAGCCCTTTGACCGACATACGTGGGCCAACCCGATGCCGGTGTTCCCGGCTGTCCCTTCGACGACTGTCCCACCGGGTCGTATGCTGAACATAGTCAGCGCCGAGTGATAACACGCCGTGGAGGCACTCACAGGCCCTTGGCCTCTGCATCGCCAACGACCCCAACAGCGGCGCGGTCCTTGATGCTGCCGCCCGGATTCTGAAACTCGGCCTTGCCAAAGATATTGGATCCGGTCTTTTCGGACAACGTTTTGAGGTGGATCTGTGTACGCCGTCAGAGAGATCGAACATGGTACTGAACCCATTTGCGTACGAGAGGTGTATTTCCCACGGCATCAGTAAAGCCATAGACAGCGGATGCCAATCCTCTCCTACACTCTCGCAGTTGAGGCTGGTGAACAAGTCTGCTTGCACGAGGGAGGGAAAACATGATTCAAAGGGGAAGAAATATTTGTAGGGATGTCAAGGATGCGGTGGGATTTATGTATGTGAACCCGAGCCGTGGCTGATCACGACATTCTTGCAAAACGCTTCGGACGTTCTCAGCAAACCACTCGTGGTTTGATGCCTTGCACAGACGACTCCAAATGATTATTGTGTCCACATCATGTATCACAAGTTCACGGGGAAGGGAACTCCTCCAATTAAAAGAATAACTAGCCAACATGGATGAAAATATGGAGGAGAAAAAACTATGGCTGCGGAATTGGTGTACCCAGTGTTTTGATGAAACATGAAGGACAGTCCTCGCTGCATGTGGTGAACTGCGCAAACAATATCTGTATGGAAGGACATGACGAGATCAGATAGTCTGTCGTACGTGCAAGAAACGGGTCGTCACAGGCCGTGAGAGAAGTAGCATAACATGGGTATCGACGAGACAGAGAGACGGGATCAAGACTGGTATGAGCCAGATGAAACGGCGAGTAAAACTGAGCAAGACAGTGGATATGCTCGTTCATGGTTGACGCTTCTTCACATTCTGATTCAGCCATTGGAGTCCCTCGAAAAGACCTTCGCCCGTCGTTGCACAACTACAATCGCCTCGATCAGGCATGTTCGGAAAAAAAAAAGACAGTCTGGGCGTACCTGGGGTGGACATACCACGAACGATCGCGCATGCGGTGCAGACCCAATTTCTCAGTGACCTCGGCAGGTGACATGGCTAGGGGGAAATCTGAGCGGGGAGATCTGATATAGTGGCGAGTGACCTACCTCCGGGGAGATCCTGCTTGTTGGCAAACACGAGCAATAAGCATTCCTTCATTTCTCTGTCACTAAGTATACGATGTAGTTCTTGCTTTGCTTCGTCGATTCTCTCTCGGTCTTGACTGTCAACAACGAAAACAAGACCCTGGGTGCCAGTGTAATAGTGTCTCCACAGAGGACGGATCTTGTCTTGACCTCCGACGTCCCAAACGTTGAACTTGACATTCTTGTATGTGACCGTCTCGACGTTGAATCCGACTGGGCTATATGTGAGCAAGGCGGAGGACAGACGGGGGACAAAGACAGACCGGTTGGTATGGTTGTTACGGACTGGTTCAACTTGAGTTTGTAAAGGATGGCTGGGTGGCAACAAGTCAGCAGGCGTATGAACGGATCTCGCAGACGGCGTACTCGTCTTGCCGGCAGCGTCAAGGCCAAGCATGAGCAGCCTCATTTCCTTGTTGCCAAAGAGGCGGCCTTGGTGATGATGAGCAATGAAAGGTAGTGATAGAATTGTTGAGCTCACCGAGAGTTTTGGAGAGGTTGGCACCCATGGTATAGAAGAAGAAGAGTGTAACGAGCGACGAAGGCGAGGACAGTACGAGGAGAGTGAGAATAATTCAACAGTCGCTCAGAACGCACGCTGCAATATACAATCAAATAGGACCCCAGTCACCCCGTACACTCTCAACTAACTACCCGGTACAACCTGACTTTGACTAAATACCTTCAGCCATCCTTCTCCCATGTCAGACCGCAGTGCCTCAATCCGCGCCCGATATACCTCCGCCTCACGAATCTCCCAGTCCTCGTTCTCCCCATCAGGTGGCTCAAATACTGAATACGAACGCAGGTGCCCGTCTGGCGAGAGTGGGCTTAACCTCTGCGGCGATGTGGATGACGGTCGTCGCATATGCAGTACACCCACAGGCGGCAACACCATCGGCCGAGTGACCGGCGAAAACACGTGCTGCTCTCCCTCCCCGTTGAAATCAACGATCCGCTTCGCTTTGCGCTTCTTTGGTCTCCCTGACACACCAAGCGACGTCGGACGCGACTGCGATGATCCATTTTCGGATGTCGCCACTACGTCTGTTGCCATGCCATGCCTTGGCTTCCCTATCCCAATCGGAACGACGGCAGGTGATGCTGGCGTTGGCACATCCCTCGCAGGGTTAATCTGCTCCGATGCCACGGGCGTGAGCCCCCTTCTCTCATAAAACGTGGACGCAGCGCCATCCAAGGAGACCGTCTTCCCCTCCTTGTGAAAGAAGTCGAAGCACGCAGTACGGTAGCCGTCCTCTATCTCCGTCAGCGGGTTACCCTCGATCCACACCTCCCCGATGTTGGGAAGAGTCGCGAGGCGTCCAATTTCGGCGCTTTCATCGATACGGTTAAAGCGGAGGTCTACCCGCTCTAGTCCCATGAGACGTTCGAGACCACATATAGACTCGAGACGGTTGCTAGACAGGTTCAGATAGAGAACCTGCCCGAGATAGGTGTAGATGCCCAGGACAGAATCGATCATATTGTCAGAGAGATTAAGCGAAACAAGGTTGTGCAGGGAGGAGAGGCCATGCGGCACAGATACGAGGAGATTCGAGGATAGATCGAGATGCGTTATAGAAACAAGGTAGGGGAGAGGGTCAGTTGGTATAAATGTAAGGGCATTGTCTGCGAGCGAGAGGTGTTTGAGCAGTCCCCACTTGTAGGGAGAGAGGGCAGATGGGGTCGACGATAGTGTAGAGTGTTCCGAGATAGAGTCGCTTTCCTCAGGTACGGTGGAAGGCAGTGGCGTGTTGTTCCAAGAGCGCTGTCTCCGAGGGATTTGCCTCGACCTTTGGTTCTTGAAGGATCCGTCCCTGCGAGCCTGGTCGTCGAGTACTGCTCCAATGAATATGTCGGCGACATCCTCCAACCCACTCCGCCTAATAGTCAAACTGCGAAGGGACTCGGCGAGCCTGTCCCAGCCAATCAACGTGCGGGGATCAATGTCTACGGTCTCAAGGGACCGGAGGTTCTTGAAAGCGTCCAGGGGGAGTGCATTGTGACTGGGAGGATTATCTTTGAGCTCTGCAATGACCTTTGGACCGGGAGCCTTGAGTCGGAGAGAAGGAATCTTGGTGAAACTACTGTAAATATATTTGAGTTCGGCATCGATACTCTGCTGCTCTGGGCGGCCCCACCAGCCGGTGCCTAGGGAGAGATTGGAGACGGCGGATAGTGAAGAACGGAAGGAGGCAAGGGAAAGGGTCTCGGATTTGTCTGTGGCCGAGCCAACATCGATGTGTGTGTAATGCATTGGTTTGGAGGGGTCATCGACGGTGACGTCGAGAGTGCCGACATCAATGCCAAGAGACTCGATGCGTATGAGAATATAAAAGAGACGGTGTGTGTCGATGGTATATGTGACTGGGCGGGGAGAGGGAGATTGGTGGACGTCGAACCAGCTGATGGGGTTGAAGACGGAGGGCTGAGCAGTGGTGGTGTGCTGACGGCGACGACGGTGAAAGCCGGCCTCTGCAAGACCTCTCTCGTTTAGTCTGATGAACGCGGCTGTTTTGCGCAGATATTCGTCGCCGTGGACTGGCTCCATCGGTCTTGCTCGTCGTCGTCGTCGTCGTGCTCCGCTAGCTTGGCCCTTCAGTATTGTAGCCACACCGCTGCTGCCCCTTTGCGGCGTGGTGGTCCGTACCCAGGACACCCTGTTTGTGTGACGTGACCCGGAGTGACAGCGATTACGCATGTGTCACATCTTGAGGGTGCTTGACACTGGTCCATTATGAAGATCACGATCAAGACGTTACAGCAAAAGGTCTTTCAGGTGAGCACGATAAGCTTACTCTCATGTAGATGTTCAATGTTCCCTCCTAGATCGACGCCGACGGTGAAGACACCGTTGGAAAGCTCAAGGAGAAGATTCTTGAAGCCCAGGGCCACGCATTGGAGTCGCAAAAGTTGATCTATTCCGGTATGCATAGGATTCCCCGTCGATCTTCGTCTCGCTAATCCCATCTGACGATCAGGTAGAGTACTCCCTGATTCCAAGACCGTGGCGTCATGCGATATCAAGGAAAAGGACTTTTTGGTGCTCATGGTAGCAAAGGTACCATCGATGATATCCATGCCTGTCATCATCCGTCTTACCTCTTTTCAACTCTAGCCTAGACCAACGTTTCCCAATACAACTGTTCCCAATCTTTTGCCTGCGTCTTCAACTCCAGCGACCTCTTCCTCTGCTCCACCCGCTGTCGCGCCACCCTTATCAGCACAACCGGCAGTGCCTGAAGCTGTACCTCTGCCAGCTGGGGTTGCGCCCGCGCCCGCTGCTTCAGCTCCTCAGGTAGCCCCATCTTCGGCGACTGACTTTGTCACTGGATCCGCACTTGAAACTACGATTCAGAACATGATGGAGATGGGTTTCGAGCGTGATCAAGTCGTGCGCGCACTGAGGGCAAGTTTCAACAATCCCGAGCGTGCTGTCGAATACCTGTTCAACGTGAGTGGGCAGGCTGTATGCGTGGAACAGATCCGAATTTCATTCGCGGCAACAGGGAATTCCTGCGCATTTGGAACAATCCACCGCGCCAGTACAACCTGCCCCTCCTACCGCCGCTGCGCCAGCACTAGGAGCACCAGCTGCGCCAGCGCCGGCACCAGGCCAGCCCCAAAACCTGTTCCAGGTATGCCCGTAGACTTGATTGAACCGCAACGTTTGTTTATACGTTTTCTCGTTCTAGCTCGCGCAGCAACAACAACAGCGGCAGGGAGGCGGTGGTCCCGCTGGTCCCGGTGCTGATGCCAGTTTGGGTGGTATGGGTGTCCCAGACTTATCAGCACTGAGAGACAACGGTCAGATAGCACAACTGCGCCAAGTGGTCGCGCAGAATCCTGGTTTGATACAACCATTGATCCAGCAGCTTACTGCAGCGAATCCTCAGCTTGGCCAGATGCTTGCAAATAATCCAGAGGCGTTGCTAAACATGCTTGAACAAGGGGAAGGTGGCAATATCGGAGGGGAGGGACTCCCTGGAGTGCAGGTTGTAAATATCACGCCTGAGGAGCAAGCAGCTATTGAACGGGTAAGTTGTCAGTAAGACGTGGAGAAAGATGCTGATGGGCCCAACATTTCAGCTGGAAGGGCTCGGATTTCCTCGTCAGGCGGTGATTGAGGCGTATTTTGCGTGTGACAAGAATGAAGAGCTAGCTGCCAACTATTTGTTTGACATGCCAGGAGAAGAATGAAGGAAATAGTGTAATCTTCATTCTAGCGTCTTTTCGTGTACTTTTTTTATTATATTTTCTCTGCCAAACCACATTGTTTGCACGAGACGGCCGCGTGTGAAGACGTGATCACGTACAAAAAGTTGGTCCGCTCTCTTCAAGTCCTCCTCCTCCTCCCACACACCCTTCCTCCCCCCCCTTCACCATCCCTTTCCATACCCTCAAATACCCACCCCCACAGTTCATCTAGCGTACTTCCACTTGTTCTCCACTTTTTTTTTTCCTAGTTCACCACATTCTCCCATGGCGCTCCCTCAAGACTCCTCGTCTACCCCCGATGGTGCGATCACCGAGAAGAGTAACGGTCCCTCCGTCTCTTCGCCTCAGATACCCGTAAGCGGGAATGGCGCAACAAACGTCGAAGCCGGTGCGCAGGCGCACGACCTCACGCCTACCTCGTCCACCGAAGCAGAAAAGGACAACGCTCAGAACCCGTCCATCACCGTATCTACCTTCGTTAATCCAGACGAGCGTGATAGCGCACGCCAAGCAGAGAAGGACAAGAGCTCGCTCGCCGCCACTTCCACCACCCAGCCGAATACCATCCCGGCGGGATCTTCCACTACAACATCCAGCAATACCAGTCGTAGGTTCTCCCGCAAGGCAAAGGCTCCAAAGCCCCCTGCCCCCACAGGCGCTGCTCCTGACAAAAGCCCTCCTGTACGTGCTCCCTCGACAGAGGCGAACAAGTCCAAGGGTGGCTCACAGAATTCCCCCAAGAAGGCTTCGTTGTTTTCGAAGCTTGTTCGCAAGCTCGTCCCATGTGTCGCGCCCAACACCCGCGCCCACCCCATTGACGACGTTCTCGATTCAACCCGTCCTCCAGAGCAAGGTTCGAGCATGAGCAACCCTGTGGATCCTCCCGCCACAAGCGAAAAGAAGCGTCCCGAAGGCGAGCCCCACGAAACCGAACAACATGCAATTCCGGTACCCATTTCAGTTACCACAGATCTGTCTCCGGCGGCCACTCAAGATGTCGAGGTCGTCGTCCCTCCGACGCCGACCAAGGTGTTGTTGCCCATTTCAGAAACAGAGGGTGTCACGAGTGGTGCAGTACAGCCGCCTGGCTCAACAGGGTCGGACGTCTTCTCCCCACAACCCATCCCACATTCGGATATATCACACACGTCTGCTCCGCAACCCCATGTCGGGGACGTGTCACATTCGACGACAACGGATTCGGACGGTAGCTTTACGGATGAGGAGGGCCATGCCGAGGGCGAAGAGGCAGAACACGAGGAAGGTGAACCCATGGAAGAGGACGACGAGGATACCCTCATAATGAATGGTGGTGCAGGCATCCCAATTGGACCAGTAGGTGTTTCCTCGATCAACTGTCCTGCGTTCGGTTTACCCGCCCATTCAGGACGGCATGCCGCGGCCGCTTTTACCCCCAATTGCGCCGCATCACGCGGGGCGCAAATGTCTAGTTTTAGACTTGGATGAAACCCTCGTTCACAGCAGCTTCAAGGTACGAATCCTAATTAGGTTTCTTTTTCACACCAAGCTCAGCCTCCCTAGTCCATACAACACGCAGATTACGTTGTGCCTGTAGAGATTGAATACCACTGGCACAACGTGTACGTAATAAAACGCCCAGGCGTTGACAGCTTTTTGAAGAAGATGGGAGAAATATATGAGGTAGTGGTGTTCACTGCCAGCTTAAGCAAGGTTAGTCTTTACTAGCCTGTGATTTAACATCTGATTCAATCATCGCATAGTACGCGGACCCGGTCTTGGACAAGCTCGACATCCACCATGTCGTCTCCCACCGACTATTTCGGGAGAGTTGTTACAACCATAAGGGTAATTACGTCAAGGTACGTAGCGTCGTCATGGACTGCCACTTGGTCTGATGCTCTCTCTCCAGGACCTTTCGCAGTTAGGACGACCAATTGCGGATACCATCATTTTGGACAATTCCCCGGCTTCATACATCTTCCACCCTAATAATGCTGTTCCTGTCTCTTCGTGGTTTAACGATCCCCACGACACTGAGCTCACGGACCTGTGTCCCTTCCTGACCGACCTCGGCGAGGTCAAGGATGTGCGAGGTGTTCTTGACGGCGGACTCTGAGCACGGCCGTGCTGGATGGCGTGTGCTGGAGAGGACTGGGTAAGCGAACCCTGTTTGCGAACGCGCGCTTTACTGTGTTGTAATACACTGTTCCGCCTGTTTTCGTGATGGGTGCAATACCAGGGCTCTACACGTATCTCGATCTCAAGGATGTCGACTCAGGACCAAATGTCACCGTTGTCCTATCCTCTCCGTATCATCGCCGGCCGTGCTGAATGCACATCTTGTACAACAAATCTTCCTGGATCCACCATGAACGCTATTCTCAGTTATACCCGTTGCACTCATGCGTCGGTAATCTTTATCGTTTCTGTATCCATCATGCACACATACACATCATACCCTCATGTTCTTGCGGTTGTCTCTTGGTATCTGCGACGTGGAGATTTGCCTGCTCTCCGACGTCATGCGTTCCTTTTCTTCCGAGAGATTGCTTCACGCAGGTATAAAAAAAATACACCACCACCTCACCTTTATGACATGCATCATGGACCACTCGCATAGTGCCTTGGTTGGTACAAACGTTTTTCATTGGGCACTGTTGTCGACTGATGATTAAGTACCACTGGCAGGGATTTCAGAGAAATTTCTTATTGTGTGACCTTTAACTTATATTCTACTTCTTTCTTATTCTTCTGAGACGCTGTAATGCGAGGTATGAGGCCTGGTTGCATGTTTTATACACAAGGTTTCTTTTACCTCTTTGTTTTCCACTGCTCTCTGTTCCCCTGATTCTCATGTTTCTGACTTGGTCTTTTTTCAAGCATTCTGGCCCTATTCTTCTCTTATTTAGCTTGGATGACTTACGAATGTTACGATGTTACATACCACGAAATGATCATGCACATACACTGATTTTTCAATCATGTGATCTGTCGCGTTGGATCTGTTTCTCCATGTTTGGTCGTAGTTGGACCAGTAAGTTACTACGATATGCAGTTCGCCAAAGGCTCACGATTCAACGCTGACAAAGGCGAGTAAACCGTACAGAGAACGTCTCCGCGACTCATTCCACCCCTGCAGCCCCTTCTGACCCACCAGGCGCCCACGACCATCCTGCGCCGCCCACTACGACGCGACCCGCATCGAGGAATTCCAAACCATCTACGACGAACGGAAAGAAAACAGGCGACGACCGCTATGCCGTGCTCCTCAAACGCATTGATGACCTAGAAAGAGTCCACGCGGGGGACAAGAAGAACGTACGACCTCCTTCCATCCATCCATCCAAAACCGCTAACGGGTCCCCCCAGCACCAAGCCGAACTTGACCGGCACAAGTCCGAGCTCGCACGCGCGACGCGGACCAACACCGAACAGGCAGATAAGCTCGACAAGCTTAAGAAGCAGCATGACGCGTACGAGGTGCGCGTGCAAGAGCTGAAGAGGACAAGCGTGGCTGAGCAGAGCGAGCTCAAGGAGCTGCGGACGAAGCTACGCGTATGCGAGCACGAGCGGAACCAGCTCGCGAAGCGCGAGGCGGAGCAAGGGGAGAGCAAGAGGGCGCTGTCGAGTGCGGAGACGAAGTGGAGGGAGCAGGCGAGGGATCGGGAGCGGAGGGTGGCAGAGTTGGAGAAGACGTTGGCGGCGGAGAGAAAGAGGAGGGAAATTCTTGAGACGGGTTTGGA
Organism: Leccinellum albellum; assembly: GCA_038090015.1. Lineage (NCBI taxonomy): Eukaryota > Fungi > Basidiomycota > Agaricomycetes > Boletales > Boletaceae > Leccinellum > Leccinellum albellum. The sequence goes on from JBBPLX010000132.1 coordinate 41,298, forward strand.
TGATGTGAGGAAGAAGGCGGAGGAGGAGGCTAGGAAACTGCGCGTCGACGCCACGCGCTTGCAGCAGCGACTTGACGATGCACAGAGGGAGAGAGAAGAGGCCCGACGGACCGCAGAGATGGTTCGAGATGAAGCCGAGGATCGGGAAGAAGAGCTTTTGATGCAGGTGGAGCACTGCAGGGTGGCACTTAGTCGCGTGGCAGACGAGTATGCTCGATTGGCGTCCACGACGGTGACTGTCGAAGCACACGATGCTCTCAGGGAGGAACATCTCATGTTGCAATCTCGCTCGTTACGTCTAGAACGGAAGCTCACCAACTCGGAGGCTCAAGTGACAGAACTGGCTCATCTCATACGCCAAGCCACTGAGGAGAACAGATTCCTCTCAGATCAGCTACGAGACACTGAAGAAGAGATTGCCTACTATTCTCGGCTCACTCAAAAGAACAGCCATGACCAAACTGCGGGTCGCGAGGACGATCTATCTAGTTTGGAACGCGAACTGGCAGCCCTATCTGTCAACATTGCGCGAGGCCATGATCTAGCGGCCCTTGTTGAGTACTATGATGCCGCCCACAATTTCTACCGCAATCTAGCAGACGAGATGCGGTCGCAAGTAAACGTGTTAGGGGAAGCCACCCGTCGGGAACAATCTGCAAACCGTGCCTTGGCCGAAGAAGTAGCCAGTCATATCGTTCAATGCGAAGCATCGAGCGCCGAACTCTCGAGTCTGCAAACGGAGCTCGCACGGGTGAACAGCAGTCTCGCCAGCGAGCAAGCCTCGCTGGCAGAGATGAACCGATCCCGAGATGCGCTACAAAACAGGGTGAACGTGCTGGAAAAGCAACTTGGCGATCAAGCATCTCAGCACAAGCTAGCCTTGCAGAAAGAGCGTGATATTGCACAGAAGATGTCGACGCAGTTTTCCATGAGCAAGACGGCCGAAGAGGCGCTCAAGGCAGAGATTGAGCAGTACGTTTGCACGTCAGCCATATTCTTTTTTTTTTTTTGACCACGCACATAGTTTGAACGTCGAACTGGCTGATGCATCTCGATTCCAAGACGCGTATTACAAGTTATTGGACGAGACGGAGGGAGTGTTGGCACGCAATGATTTGGCGGAGGAAGAAGCTGAGCGGCTCAGCCAGTTCAACGCCGAGATACTCGGACATCATAATCCGGCGCAGAGAATTGTCTACGTGGACCGGATACGGAGGGAGCTGGCTGATACCAAGCAGGTGCGTACGAACTCCCGAGCGCGCACGCACGCTCATAAACCACGCAAACAGAAACTGCTAGTGTGCACGCGCGAACGGGATGCGTTAGTGGCGTCCAACGACGATATGCGCCACGAAATTGAGTTGTACAAGTCGTCGATGGTGCCAATCGAGAGCAAACCGCGTTCGGCGTTCATTCGGGTCTCGCGGCCGCCTCTCGCGAATCAGAGCTTGAACGGTCCGCGTTCTCAGAGTCCAACCAAGCACAAGATATTGGAGCATCTACCTGCTGGGGATATGACGGTGGATGAATTGATATGATTTATATACCCATTGTTGTATGCTTTATTTACCTTGCAGATCTTATCTGCATATCGAGACGTGATAATATATACATGCGACAACCTACTCCGAAGAATCCATCAATAAATAATAGTGTGTGCCCCGAAGGACTGAAGAACGTCTACGACGACTTTAACGGATGCATCTCGTATTGGATACTTTCATAAAATGTCCAGGGCTCGTCGTCCTCCCTCAACTCGTCTACGCGGGAATATCGCCTTTTTTCTTCTCTGTGCTTCCTCCACCAGAAACTGCAGCAAATGGCGCGTGCGTCAACAAAGGAACGACACCAATCGAGGACACCCACATGAATACAATCCCGCCTGTGATCACTAACACGAGGGCCACCGCCCCACCAATGATCCCATCCTTATCCTTGCTCAAAAAAGCCTCCACCTTGGTCACCCCTTCCGTGTCCGGATTCGAGTACGTATACTTCCTACCCGGAAGCTCGACCATGCTCGGCGGGTCACTCGGGTCGTAACAGTACTGCGAGAAGCAGCGCACACAGACGTCCGATCGCGGTGATACCGGCATCAGCTTGAGCCGGGCTCAATCGAATGCGGCGCATTGCAGACATTTTGGCCAGTTTGGATCGGGAGAGGTGGTATTGGGTTGGAAGCCGCCAAGGGTGTTTTGGAAGGCTTGGTTAACGAATACGGCGGTCGAAGGAGGAGTATAAGAGAGCTGAAAGTCTCCGGTGCTTGTGGGTTGATGAGCACGCGAGCATGTAGTGGGGAGACATATGCACTTACTTGGACGCAGGGGGACTTCCGTCCAGCGGAGGTGAGTTGGGAATGTAGACGATCAGAGGGTATTCTGCAGGGGTTTGAGTTGGGTTGCAACCAAAGAACGTCGGTCTTTGGTTTACTCCCATGTTGACAAAGTCTTGTGCCGACGATGGAATAGGAGGAAATGCCTGATGCGATGCGGAGAGAATAGAAGAAATGCGTTGCGAGCTAGTGATAAGTGTGGTTCCGCTGTTGTATATTCAGTGTGGAGCCATTTGTAAAGGACGACGGAGACGACCGACTTTGGCCATTGATTAGGGTCGTCGGAACTGGCGTCCACGGCGACGACGACGTCCACCGCCCTCGCTTTCGTAAACAAAGCACCCAGGGGTACTTGCTCCAAATTGGAGCCACCATCCACAAGTGAGAGCCACTGTGAGGAGGAATCCTGGAAGGTGGCAGGGTTGATGCCTTGGAAGGCCTGCTGCATGTTCAGACGCCGAGGGGACAAGGCAGGTAGGAAGGCTCCAACTCACATTCGGCCAATTGGCAACATCAAAAGAACGCGATTGAACCTTTGATGAAAGTTGACTATAAAGGAACTGCATTGCAGCGGCATCGCCGTCCTGATTATCAAATCCTGTAAAATGACCGTTGGACATGTTCACAGCCTACCAAGGAAAGTGTTTACAGAGTATCCGGATAAGGAGAAATAAAAGATATACGTTGAAAAGGCTCGCACTTGTGCTCATCAAGAAAGCCACTTGGTTGAATCCCGTCACGCAAGCGGATGCGCCAGAAGCAAGTCCATTCACTAGGTGAGTGCCGGCATAGGCCATTGGGGCCATAGCAGACAAACTTGGATCCCAAGACCCAAATTCGAGTGGTGTGAACTGCTGCTATCAGCTAAACACGGCAGGGTGGACCTTGAGACACTTGCCTCGTAGACTACCGAGTCCAGTGGCACGACGGAGGATGAATGAGATCCTGAGGGTATTGAATCAGCAGCTATGATAGGGAATGGCATCGATTGGTTAGCATAAGAAGGTAGCAGGGTAACTTGTGACCACAGTTGGCCTGCACCATGTGCAGTGTCGTTGGTGAAAAAATTGCCTTTGGTGGTTTCGTTCAAGAAATGGTATGAGAGTGCACGCCCCAACAGGTCCGTAATGCTAGTATCACTGCAGACGGACGTGTCGGTATGGGTACATGAAGAGAGGGAAGGACGGACATGGATGCGTTAGCTTTTGCCTCAACGCTTGCGAGGATGCTTCCCCAGTATGCCTGGTTATTTTTGTCGCCTAGATAGATACCGGATGGGGTCACAAGATCCAAGTCTAGCATCCATCCCGCGAGTTGACCGTCCCCGTACACCAGGGTAGATGGATTCGGCCAATCATTGGATGCCAACGAGGCTGCGAACCATGATCCGCCTAAAAGATCGTGGTGACGAGGTCGCACCATATGGCGGAGTGGGTTACATACCTGATGAGGCCGCGAGATACGAGGCGAGCTGAAGCAGGCCGCCTGTTCCCCGTGTTTTCGCGGTGCTATTTCGCGCGTCCAGCGCTGAGAAGACGGCAGCTCCGAAGAGTGCGGTGCGATATCCATTGCCACCGAGTGCGATAGCGATCCTTGGGAGTGACGCATTAAGGAGGGGGAGATTATAGCCGATAGAAGAGCCGTCGCCAATCCAGTCGGACCATGCGGTGGGAACGACGGAGGACTCCCTTGCGGTAATGAAAGAGACTTCATGGGGATTGAGTGACTGGTTGAACGTTCGAACGAGCACATTGTTGGACGACTGCGGACAGGGTGCATTGATGGTTGGTGCGTAGGCGGAGAAGCTAGGCTGGGCAGCGACATTGAATGTGAGGAGGAGGAGATGGAGGGAGGAAGAAAGAAACATTATTGAGCGCGACTCGGCTATACGATGCATTGTTCATAGGTGTCGTGGTCGCACAGCCCGGTGCATTGGGCAGATAGGGAGCGCATATAACCACCTCCGATGTTCGCAAAAAGGGCGGGATAGTATTCGAGATGACAAAGCTTTCGTGGTTACATAAAACGTCGAGTTCGCTGCTCTTGTCAGCATTTCCTACCCTCTGTCTCCTCTCACCACCATCACCATCACCACCGCCTAAAACACGATCTAGCAAGACACACACTGCGCAAACAGAATGCATATGTTCCAGCGCCAAAGGTGGTTGCTGTCGTCACTACTACCGGTGTCGGTGCAAGAAAAAGAGTAAAGGTGCGTGGATTGCTAGAAACGAGTAGGAGCGACAGCTGACCCTGCACCGTACCAACGCGGCCACGGTTACTCCTTGGTCTCAGGCTTTTCCCCTTCTGGCCTGGATTCCTGTGCATGCTGTGGCTGTTGCGACGGTGGTGCGGCTAATATCTGCCCTGGCGCCAGTGACCCACTCATCTGGGCCTGACCACTCAAGGCGGCGCGGAGAGCGGCATTTTCGATGCGTAGTTGATCGACGAGAGCTCTACATTCTTCCCAACGCCTGTTGGCCTCGTCAGCAGATGCCAGTGCAGCATCGAGAAGCTGAGAACGAGACTCGAGCGCCTTGACGCGCCTGACACAAATAGGTGAGTTTAAGCTACGACAGGGGATGTGCGACATACTGGTCTCTACGCTCTCGAAATGCTCTCTGGGCTTTCCTGTTTTGTTCGGCGCGCTTGCTCTGGCTGAGCTGGCGTCCGCCCGACTTTCCGTTCTCGAGTCCATCAGGATCCTGGCCGTCGAGCTGCTCCTGGGAAAGTTCGCCCGGAGGTGGAGGTGGAGGTGGTTGTGCATAGTCTGGAGGTGCGTACTGGTACATTGGGGGA
>JBBPLX010000133.1:0-46297 GCA_038090015.1 Leccinellum albellum
GTATTTTGTTATGTTGCAATCCAGTAGAGGAGCTATATCAAATGTTATCATCCAGAAGCAAGAGATATTGGCTTAGCTGATGGAATACAAGACTATAAATCTCATAAATGACAGTGTTTTATTCTAGTTATAATCCAGTAGAGGAGCTATATCAGATGTTATCTTTCAGAAGCAAGAGATGTTAGCTTAGCTGATGGAACACAAGATTATAAATCTTATGGTTAGCTGCTCAAGCCAGGTGTCTCATAAATGATAGTATTTTGTTATGTTGTAATCCAGTAGAGAAGCCATATTAAATGTTATCATCCAGAAGTAAGAAGTGTTGGCTTGGCTAATGGAGTACAAGACTGTAAATCATATAATAAGCTGTTCAAGCCAGCTATAAGACTGTAAATCTCATAAATGATAGTATTTTATTGTGTTATAATCTAGTAGAGGAGCCATATCAAATGTTATCATTCAGAAGCAAGAGATGTTGGCTTAGCTGATGGGGTAGAAGACTATAAATCTTATGGTCAGCTATTCAAGCCAGGTATGAGACTATATATCTCATAAATGATAGTATTTTGTTATATTGCAATCTAGGAGAAAATCCATATTAAATATTATCATTCAGCAGCAGGGGATGTTGGTGTAACTGATGAAGCACAAGACTATAAATCTTATAACTCAGATCTGCTATTCAAGCCAGGTATGAAACTGTCTTATATAGACAAAATAAAAATAAAATACTACCATCCATTAGATTAACAGTTTCATATCTGGATCAAACAGCTGATCTATTGTCTTGTGCTCCATTTAACCAACATCTCCTGCTTCTCAGGCTGAATGATAATATCTGATATGGCTCTTCTACTAAATTATGACCCAACAGAATACTATCATTTATGAAATATACAGTCTCACATCTGGCTTGACCAGCTGATTATCAGATTTATAGTCTTGTTGTTACGATCAGCCCCTCTTTTTCCCTTACTCCTCTTTTCTCTCACCCTCGATTATGCCTTCTGTCTCGCCCTCGTTTACTGTTTGTATTCCTATGTTTTCCCTTCATTGTGACTCATTCGAGGCGACTCATTTAACATGACTCGCTGTTCCTAAACTCTCTGTTCCTCTTTGATCCCATCTCTCTGTTCCTACTTCCTCCTGTAACGTTACTCATCCGCAGCTTCATGACTCATCCATACTGCGGATGACTGATCTATTCCTGATGATTCCATCGTCTTCCATCGCTTACTCATTGCACTCTCTCCTTAGTATATATACACTTGCCCATGTACCATAGTAACCCCAAGCTAGAGCTACTCGAATATCACTGCTCTTAGCCCAACCCTTAGTCTCTAGGCGTGTGCCTCCCTCAGTTCTCAGTAACCTTCGCCCCTCAGTCGTCTTACAGCCCATAGTTGGGGTATTGACTCTTGCCTTCGTCCCAAGTCCTTTGTCTTTGAGTCCTCGACTGACCCTACCCGGGCCAGTCGTAACACTTGTGCTCCATCAGCTGAGCCAATATCTTATGCTTCTAAATGATAACATCAGATGTAGCACCTCTACTGGATTATAACACAACTAAACACTATCATTTATGAGGTTTATAGTCTTATACCCCATCAGCTAAGCTAATAAGTCTTGCTTCTGAATGATGACATTTGACATGGCTCCTCTACTGCAGTACAACACAACACAACACTATCATTGATGAGATTTACAGTTTCATATCTGGTTTGGACAGCTGGTCATATCATCTATAGTCTTGTGCTCTATTAACTAAGCCAATATCTCTTGCTTCTATATGATAACATTTGATATAGCTCCTCTACTGGATTATAACCCAACAAAATACTATTATTTATGAGATCTACAGTCTCATACTTGGCTTGAACAGCTTATCATCAGATTTATTATCTTGTGCTCCATCAGTCACACCAATATCCCTTGCTTTTGAATGATAACATTTGATATAGCCTTTCTACTAGATTGTAATACAACAAAATACTATATTTACAGTCTTATATCTGGCTTGAATAGCTGATCATAAGATTTATAGTCTTTTACTCTATTAGCTAAGCTAATACCTCTTGTTTCCAGCATTTGATATAGCTTCTCTATCAAATTACAACACAAGAAAATACTATTATTTATTAGATTTATAGTCCCATACTTGGCTTGAACAACTGATCATAGGACTTATAGTCTTGTGTTCTACTAGCTAAGCCAACATCTCTTGCTTCTGAAAGATAATATCTGATAGTATGGCTCTTTTACTGGACTATAACATAACAAAACACTACTATTTATGAGATTTATAGTCTCATATCTGGCTTGAATAGCTGGTCATAAGATTTACAGTCTTATACTCCATCAGCCAAGCTAATACCTCTTATTTCTTGATGATAACATTTGATATAGCTCCTCTACTGGAGTGAACTGGACAAATTACTTTGTGATCTAGCTACTCAAGAGATTCAGGTGCTGAAGTCCACATAAGAAAAAACCCAAAAGGATGCAAAGAAATGGAAAGGTGCACATACAGTACCCTCTTGATGCATCTGTCAAGCCTCCAATCCCCTACAGATGCAGAAAACTGACCTGCTGACAAATCTACCATCTCAGATACATCTTTGAAAGTTGCATACAACATCTCCATATTGCCTATGCAAAGAAATGTGTGCTTGGAGAAGCCAATATAGTCTAGGATTTGCTGCAGAGCAGTGAGGAATCCAAGAATGCCCTGTTTCAAGAGTTGGATAGCAGCCATTTTGAAGTCAGGGTATCACCCATGAACCATCATGATGGTAGATACAATAGAGAAGAGATAGGTGTCAAGAGTGTAATAGTCGGGGATGATGTAGTTATAGTGCTGAAGTACTGACACAAGGTGTGTGAGCATGAAATTCTACTAAGTCCATCATGATCATTGATGATTTGCAGCTTCTTACTAAAATTTCCCATTTTGTGCAAAGTGCCAATCATTTTACTAACAGCTGTAATCAAGCAGGACTTGGAAGAGATAGAAATATATTGGGTGTGTACTAGAGACAACCTCAGCATTGCCTAAAAGGGTGAAATTATAGACTGGCAAGCACCTGCAAGTGTTGGCAGAACATGGTAATGGGAATCAAGCAATGAACAAGCAAAGCACCAAAGGAAGTTGTTCTGAATCCATTCTCAGCCTTCCATATGCATACATATACAATGAAAAAAGGTTTGCATGTTATATATGTGTTATAGTATGTTGGTACATGTGTAATACATGCTCAAGGATCACGCATTCGGTCATGAGTTAGAAAAGCCCCACAGAGGACCAGTAGTTGACCCATGCATGGGCCTCCGCCTCACCAATAGGTTGCATCTGTGCCATGGTCTTGCTGATGCGTACCGCGTTTACGATGCTAAAGTCAACAATACCGCCCACCTCCCCTACCGCGAGTCCACCTATCGACTGGGCCACACTGTGTGCCGGTTCCTCATGCTTCGCCATTGCGTGGTAAAATTCGAGTAGTTTGATTGCAGGCTAATAAAAACGGTGTCAGCGTTCCCATACACGCGATAAGTTTGGGATCTATGAGAGACACTCACGATATTATCGAGGTCCTCCGGGGTCGCGCTCTCCGCCCTCTTCTCGATCAGACCAACCCACTCCGTGAACGGAATTATCTCCAATGTTTCGCTTGTCAGAGAGGCTGGTTGTTGCTTCAATACGGCGTCTCGGATGAACGACATGATCCTCTCCCAGGGTGGACGACATGGGTTAACGATGTTGAGCGCTTGCGGTAGCGTCTCTTTTGGTGCGAACGCGACATCCAGAACGGTCCCTGCCACATCCTCAGAACGCATCCAAGATACCACCTTGACATCGTCATCGTGCTCTTAGCTCCACTATCCATTCTGAATACTTTTATCACTTACCCCATGCGAATTAGGCAAAACTCCGATAGCGATGCTCGACTTGACGATGATTGGCACCCAGTCTGTCTTGGCCCATGCGCCATTCCGTCCTCCGGCAATCTGCCCGATGCGCAACGAAGTTGCATGCAAACCGCTCTTGGCGATGACCTGGCGTCACAAACGTTGAACAGCATGTTTGTGTGTAGTATAGGCAGTACTACGCACCCGTTCAGAAACATATTTGGCTTCTCCATACCCGGAGCCAACAATCAAAGATGGATCAAGCAGCACCTCTTCGGGGAACGCACCCCGTTCACGGCTCCACGACTGTGCAGTTCCGACGGAGGACGTGAAGACAAAGCGAAGTGAACTGCTATGGCGCGAATCCAGCGCAAGGTCCACCAAGTTTCGTGTCGCCTTCACATTAGACTCAAATGACGCGAGCGACAAGTTAAAGTCCAGGCGCCATGCGTTGTGGATGATCGTTGTTACTGCGCCGCAGATCTTAGAAATCATTGTCAGATTTGGCTTCGTCGGTACGAAAACCTATGGTGAGGGTCCATACCTCCTCGTACACAGCAGGCGACAAGCCACACTTGTTCTGAGAAGCGTCCGCCTCGATATAAATAAGCTTATCAAATTTCAATAGATCGATAGGAAGTCCCTTGTCGATAAATGCCGAGGTCTGGCGGTCTGTACTCGATGCAGATGAAGGGCGATTGAACGCATATATCTTCTTCACCTCAGGATTCCGGAGAAGACGGCCTAGGAGGAAGGAACCAAGACCACCGGTGGACCCGGTAAGCAACACCACCGCTTCATTAGACGATGTTCCGTTCTGTATTCCACTGTTCACGAACGTAGCGGACCTGGGAAGACCGATGGAATACTTTTCGATCATAGCATTGATCGCGGCGACATGCTGTTGCTTGAAGTTGAGTTCCTGTGACGCCTCACTTTTACCCACAAGACTCGCAAGGTGAGCGGCAAGGAGTTTGATAGTCGGGCTCTCAAAGATGATATTCCTTGAGACCTGAGAGGCAGCGCTCTGCACCTTAGAGTCTGAGGAAGCTCGCAAAGCGTGAAGGAAGAGGTTTCTCAGATGTGTGACGCTCAAGCTACGAAACGAGCATGAGACGAAAACACAATTCCTAATGCGGAGCACTTCACCTATCGAAACCTTGTGCAAAGAGGTCAACTCCAGGATCGATCTTGTGCCCACGACCTATAGCGTCTGCATGCTCTAGCAGCCAGCCTTCTAATGCATCCGCAGTCCAAGCCGACGGTACAGCGATTCCATTAGACTGCAAATTAGTAACTTCCACACTATCATATCTATCTCGTGGCCACGAATCGTTAACTCGATCACAGATAGATGCTAAAGCACGTACAGGGAATCAATTTCCGTTGCATAAACTTCGATCGTCGCCTTCTTCTGGATGGTCCCCTTTGGAGTCCTCAAAAGTGGTTTGTCCGGCCCCGTGATGAGGATCATCTCCTTGAATATCCTGCTGAATGCTGGTGCAGTCTTGTTTGCTTCCTCAATGAATGGCCTTTAAAACTGCGATGAGCACACCCAATGTCCCTCGTGTTGCATAATGAACATCAGAACGCACCAGATCTTACTTTTGAATTCCAAGATAGCGCCGTCATCACCAACGTCGATGAAATGCCCAGGAAACGGCTCGACCAATATACCAACCTGATTTCGCTCCCGACCAAACATCACCGAACCCTGAACCAAGGGGCTGGAATTGATGATGTCTTCCATAGGAGCAGGAACAGTTTTCTCGCCGGAAGCAAGGATAATAACATCGTCTGCCCTGCCGACGCTATCACAATGGCTGAGTCATCCCATCAGCAGTGACCACGAAGCACTCTCACATCTTCCACATGTTCTTCGTAGGATGTTTGACGAAAAGATCGGATGTCGCATATATTTTTTCACCAGGGACATTCTCTACAGCCAATGGATGGTTTTCAGTAGCCTACAGTTGTCGTGAGTGAAAGAAAGAGAGAGCATACAAGAGGCGTACCAATACTTGCAGTTCATAGGTGTCGTTCCCATAGGGAACCCATCTAACTTTGATGCCGTCCGAGAAACGCAGCCAAATCCAGTCGCCGTCTTCGATATCGGTTTTTTGTCGAACATGTGGGGGACACCCAAATTCTGTGCCTCCGTACAGTGAAGAGATCCCGACTCCAGCAGCGCATAGATCATCCCCGACCTTCTCTGCCAAGGGTCCGCCACCGTATAACTGGGGACGTAATCATGCCCAGGTGAAATGGTCACGAAAATGTTACTCACAACCGACTTTAACTTCTTGAGTTCTTCCACTTTTTCCGGTGAGAGTGCCCACTCTTCCACAAACGTCGGAACAGTCAACAACGCGGTGCACCCAGTCCATCGCACACAATCAAGCATGTTGTCAGACGTTGGTATGACAGGAGGTGCGTGCGGATCGGTCACAGCCCGTGGTGCGTAGATGCAGGCTGTAACGAAAGTGGACAATGGAAGATTTACTTGCATAGTCAGACCATAACCGTGGAAAGCAGGCAGTCCCATGACACCTATTCGTCCGAAGGGACAAAATCTCTGTAGGTCTTGCATCAAAGCTATGGGATAAGTTGCATAAGTGACGATGAAGCATTAGAAACAATGACGACTGACGCTGTGTTGACCGGGACACCAGAATCCAGTGAGTATGAAGGATTGGCTTTGGAAAACCCGTGCTACCTGACGAATGAAAGTAAACCCCAGGGCTATCCAGGTCCACCCGCGATACAGGCCCTGGATGTGGTATAAATGGGTCCGCTTCGACTTCCTTTCCAAGTTTCGGGAACACATGTGGTATCGTTGGTAATTCCTCGACAATCAATTCCTGGCCCGGAACCTCCTTACGGATATCCTCGATCAGGCCATGGTGTGCGTGGCGCAAAGCCACTATGCGCGAACAGCGCGTCTTCATCATCATATCAACCACAGCAGCAGCGGAATTTCGAGGTGACACCAGGAATGGCTGATATGTAATATAAATAAGAAACTTCCTGGATCTAACTCTAACTTGCACTGGAACACTCACAACATAGCCAGCGATCATCATTCCGACAACCACAGCATGGTGGAGGAGAGTATCGCAATTAGCGATAAGCATGATGACTTGTCCTTCGTTATCCCCACGTTCGGGGAAAAGATTGCGTGCAGCCCTGTGCGCTGCGCGGCCAAACTCAAGGAAGGATATCTCGGTAACTTGGTGATCCGATGCCTGGTCGTCTGCATACGCAAACATGGGCAGGGTTGGGTTGTTCTGCATATGGAAGTCGACGAGTTCATGGAAGAGCAGTGAGCCGTCCATGGGCGGATGGACTGGAACAGGAGCCATGACTACGTCGCAGTTGTGGGAGGGGCTACCTTCCTGTACGCGCTTTTATGAAGTGAATATCATATATCCCAGTGAAGAAATGTCTTCTTGTGTATTCCCAGCAATCGATTCGGGGATATCCAGGTCAAGCGCACGGACGTTGCACTTTTGTGATATCGCATCAATATGGATATTTTTAGTCTGCTGACATCAGATAGAGTGCCTGGGAATGATCAAGTTCCTGCAGAAGAGTCATTGAACTGTAAGTGAGCCACTGGCCATGGAATATCTTTTGACCCTGCTCGTCCTCAAAAGAGAGCATATACGATAGAACCTGGGTTGTGTTGAGTAAAGGAGGACCAAGTCTAAGTGTACACCACCTTACCAGCGAGAATTAACCAGTCTAAGCTTCCCCATTCGATGATAGGAATCATATCGCTGTTTGTGCTTATTCATGTATCATGACAGTGTGACAAGTTACCAGTTAGTCAGGCGCGCAAGAATCGAATATGCGAACGAATCGAGAAGCTACAGGCTTCGAACCCTCGGAGTATCCGGAATATGATGTGAACGCGCAGTATGTAGCCCAGAATACGATCAACGCCCACGTCCGCAAAGACAGGTCCAGCGAATAAAAAAAGCTGACCCTTGAGGAGTATACTAGTATCAATCCAAGTAGTATTTCGAATGAATATTTTATTAGTAACTTCGGGTAAGTAAAAGCAGCGGCAAACAACTTGAAGCAGGTGCAAACATGTTTACCATGGTTCTTCCAGGAAATTTCATGATCACTGTGAACATGTTGAGTCTTCAGATCTCAGACTTCAGCATGCCTCGGGGTGCCAACAAGTTTCTAATACAACGCAGCGCCAAAGCTACTGTCCATGTACGCTTGCCGGGAATCAAGGTCTTCAGTCACCTTGTTGCGATCGTCTCCCTTGAGTCTAGCAAAGTGTAGCCATATCAAGCTCCGCGCTGTAGCAATGGTATCATGGCGTACAGGATCCGTAATGCGGTAGAATGTTGCCCTTAGATAGGTAGTCAGTCAGGGAGGTGCTGAGACAACAGTTTAATTTTGGGGCCTCATTGTCCGATCGGACGACGTCTCGGGAAGGATGACCGGTATCGGAGTCCGTACCCGCCGGATTATGTGAACTCAACAAAGCAAATATTGATCAGCAGTCCCGAGACTCCCGACTCAGGAGCCAACGTACCACACACCACCTTGTTGATATGGTGCTCGGCGATGCCGCAACCCGTTTTGCGTGCTCCAGGCTCAGCCTTAGATGAAGTGGCAATGAAAGTGTTCATTCACCCTTCGTTAAACCAATCTTTAACACTCTGGCTCGCACCATGCATATGGACGATAGAATAATGTCCAAATCAGAAGTGCAGTTGGCATCTAGCTGAACCAGCGCGAGGATCTCCGCACTACCCAAGCAAGACTTCGATATCGTTGGTTGGTGTAAATACCGCACAGGTTACTGTCCGCCTCACATGTAACGTTGATGGGTACCTCATCAAAGGCTCGCAAAATAGTTACCGCATCTAACTGTGTGGTAAAGCCGTTAACCACAGGAATATCGCAACTCACATGGCTTCGAAAGATGAATTACAGAGGAAACAAATAGAAATAGATCGTCCAATAATCTCTGTATAATATAAGTCGCGTTAGGTTAGTAGTGCTATCTCCATAAAGTCAGTACTAGTACTACATGGCGTTCATAAATAGAATCACGCACCAAGATTGTCTAAACCTCGCCATTTGAACCCCACCAAAATCCTTTCGTCCACCATAGGAGCCACAAGGCAAAGAAACCACCAACAATATATATTATAACCCGCGTTTGCCGGACCCCACCAGCACCAGTGAGACCAAACGCTTGCGCAGCCCGATGCGATGAGTGTGATAGTTGAGAGCCAAAGCTAGCAAATGTGTTGCCCTGAAGCAAACATCATAACATATGAAGGGCACAAGCTAGGTCACTGAAACTTACAGTGTCGTCCAAGGTTAGGTTCTGGCGCTCTGCGTCATCATAAATGTCTGTGGTAACCTTTATAAGATGGATCAGCGAGAGTAGTTTCCTTCTCAAAGAAAGACAAGTACTCCTCGTAATGTTCTGATCTTTGAATGGAGTTCGTCGAGGCGCTGGTCGTTCTGAACTTCGTAGGTTGTTTCAGCTGACCGCGACGACGACATGATATTGTGCGGACTGACTAAGGGCGTGGGAAACAATACCCTGAAACTCCATATCCGATGCCACTCGGGCTGGAGTAGTGTCATGTCACCAGTAGCCTTGTCCACGTCCCTTTCCCCCTTGCGATGTCTAACATTCCCAGCGAGACGCTGACGAAGCAGGGAGCGCGGGGCGATTTCGAGTGTGCTGACTCCACTGATGGCAACATCAAACTAATCTACCACAGACACCCAATTGATGTGCTTCCCATGATCAGGCTGCCGGCCTGCTAACTCGGCCACTTGAATCGAATCAGGAGCGCTTGGCTTTGGGGTTGGTAGTATGGCTTCTAATTTCTTAGCCGATAATGAACTGACTTTACAGTAAGTATCAGGCTACCGGACAACGAATTTTTCGTCTCCCTTTCACCAACCATACTACTTAACCTCCTTGGTAGGGGTGAATATAACTATTTTGTAGGCTTTCTCATCAGACCGGCCCAATCATTTGGGTCTGGTTTTATCTAATCTCAGAGCACCGCCGCAATGCATTTCCCGCTCCCAAACTTAGGACGGTACAAGAATGCGAGCATGAAAATACGAGCAGAGTTGATCGAATATGGGCCATTCAATGACGGTCGAGATCACCTCGAGGACAAAATTATACCCTGTTATCAAGCCAGGGAAGGTTCGAACCCAGGTTTTAACTATTATAACGGTATTCACGAGCCAATTTCCAGTAAGCTCACATTAGCCCTTCCTATCTTTCACATTGTCTACTTGAGTGGTGTGGGCTTGAACATCATGCAGAGGAACGCCTTATACATCCTGGAATATGTGAACGGCCTCAAGGTTAGGATACTATTCAGATCAAACTGGTGGGCCACGAAGCTAAGCATAGTAAGAGGTCAATCGTTTACGCGTCTTCCGATCACCCATATCGTGTACCCGTCTTATGGTGTCGACTCTGGCCATCCATCCAACGCGCTTAACGCCGGTTATGACGAGGGAACTGAGGCACATTGGCTTGATGCTCTCGATACTTCCCAAACAAACAACTGATATACGCACTCCAGGAGCTCGTACTTCGTAGTATAATAAAGATACACAGGAGTCTGCTGGTTGCATAGATAGGTTGTTGACACACAGATAGTGTTTAGAGAGCCGTGTACGAGTATCTCAAGCCTCGGGACAGATTGAGAAAATAAGGAAGTTCAAGCTATTGCGGGGCGAGAATCCTAAATGGATCAGCAAGAAATCTGCATCTTCCGAGTCCTTCCTAGAGACTGCTGAAGACGAGTATGAATCCGACTTGCTGATGAACATCTTGGATTGGTGGTCCGGGACCGTGCGATTCGGGACAACGTAATAGCACATACGATGGTCCTATGAGGATATCTCGTCGAACAAATGGATGTGTGTTACAAAAGCGGCTGAACCAGGCGACAGTGGGAAACGCGGCCCTCATTTGGCTCTTATCGATCCTCCGTTCTCGGAGTCTGAGGCATCATCTGACAAAGTAGTCATTGGGTCAGCCTCTCCAGCTACTCAGCGACCTTATTGCCCTCCAGATCCGGGCATTGGGAAACGGTTTTTTTTGATTCCTGGCCCATACCTAGTAGGCACTTATTCAATCGACTTACAAACTTATTCCGTGTTTTATCCTTAGCAACTTATGTGAGCCTTATCGCACCATCGCTCCACCAAACGGAAGGCTTGTCAAAAGCTGACTCAGTTCAGCTGCTTATCGTTCAGTCCTGAGCTTAAAGTAATCCTAGGTTACTTGGAAACTCGCCGGAAGCTTGTCATTTTCTCCGCCGCCTTCTTCGCGTTCTCATACTAAGTGGCCGACTCGGATCTGAGAGAAGTTTCAAGACCTTCCGGAACCTCGGATTTCGAACCAACCACATCATGTTGCTTCGAGATGATCCACTTCCTACTATACTGCAGCGAAACGCCATTCTCAACAACTCCGTCGAGAATTCGGGCAACCAGCCACGGCCTTTCTCCGACACAAGGGTGGGGATATTGGGGGCTGGCATCGCTGGTCTCTACACGGCTCTGATACTAGATTCGCTTGACATTGAGTATGAAATTCTGGAGGCCTCTGACCGTACTGGCGGTAGAATATTCACATACAAGTTCCCTGGTGGGGACAAATATGACTATTATGTTTGATTTTTCGCATCTTAGAGTCTCAGTGCTTTCGTGCTGATTTTCTTGTTTGTTCAGGAAGTGGGCGCGATGCGTTTCCCACTCCCAGAAAAGGATAGCCGAGGACAGTACAAGAATGGAATCACGAAGAGATTGGCGAAGCTAATCAATTATGGACCATTGAACGAAGGTCGAGACAGACTCAGGGACCGCCTTATACCCTACTACTTCCAAGTCAAACAAGATTCGACGCCGGGTATCTACTATTTCAATGCTTCGCGTGTACCACCATTCGGTGCTCAAGCCATGGGCGTGGACGACGCTTACATCCGAGCCGGCGTGGATGCCATCTCCAAGGATGTCACTGACCCGTTTGTGCGGATGCTCCTAGAAGATCTGGAAACGGGAGAGGAGAAGGGATGGGAGATGCTCATGGCAAACGATTCGCATACCGTCCGGTCCTATATGGCGACAAAATACATACCCAGTTTTCACCTTGGGCTTCCTCCAACACCTCTTCCAAGCAATGTTATCAACTGGTTTGGGCTCTTTGGACCTGCTAACGACCAGGCACTGTCAGAGATCGCTCTCATATCTATGTTGCTCTCACTCTCCACGATGGGCGATACCAACGACGGGGCCTTGGAGTGGAAGTGTTTCGAGTAGGTTCGTTCGTCGATGTGAAGCTGCCTTCACTCATCCTGCTCGTGTAGGGGTGGGTCAGAGACCTTGCCGAAGAAGATAGAAGAGTATTTAAAGAAGAAGAACTTCATCCGATTCAACAGCAGAGTCACAGCTATAAACCAAAGTCATACAGTCAAAGACACACCAGTCAACTTCCCAGATTCCCAGCTCTCTGCCCATTCCGACGAGTCACTGAGCGACCTTGTCGTAATCAACAAAAAAGACGTTCCAGATAACGTGAATGGAGCTCGCACCAGGAATGTTGAAATTTCATCCGTGGCGGTTACAGTGAATGGTTACGAGACGTACCATTATTCGCATGTCATATCCACTATACCCCTTCCAGTCCTTCGTACCATCGACTTGAGCGGTGCGGGCCTGGATATCATGCAAAGTAATGCTGTGAACGAGGTGGACTGTTATCCTGTATTCAAGATCGCGATACTGTTCAAATCAAACTGGTGGACGACGAAACTGGGTATCGTAGGTGGACAATCGGTGACGGATCTCCCGCTCCGGGAGATTGTTTACCCGTCATATGGTGTCGACTCGAACACACCGTCCAAGGTACTCATCGTGGCTTATACCTGGGGTGCAGACGCACTCCGACTTGGCACTCTTGCCACTTCCTCCAGGCATCCAGACGCATTCAAGGAGCTTGTACTTCGGAACCTAGCCGAGGTGCACAGTGGACTACATCCAGACGTGACGTATGCATACCTCCAGGAACAATTCGTGGACATACACATAAAGGATTGGGTTCGGGATGAATATGCGATGGGTAAATCGTCAGTACCACTTTCAATGATAAGCTAAGGACGCGATTCTTTTCCCAGCGCCGTTCACCGTCTTCAAGCCTGGCTACTTTCGAGATTTGTACCCTTCTCTCACGCGCCCTGCGGCGGGGAACCGTTTACACTTTGCGGGTGAAGCTATAAGCAACCATCACGCGTGAGTGATATTTTGATGAAAACCCACCGTGATTTACTACGCTGACGCTACCGCGTAGTTGGGTCTTTGGTGCGCTCATCAGTTCCTGGAGGGCCGTGCACAACTATCTCGAGGCTACGGGGCAGGATGACAAGATGAAGAAATTTAAGATGTTGTGGGGCGAGAATGCGGAATGGTACAGCAAGTCTTCCTCATAGGGACTGATTAGGAGTTTGACTAACAGAATGAACACCTCGAGATGGTTAACTGGGCTATTGCGAGAGTACTGTTCCCCTACTAGAAGCTAACATAGAATTGAATGGAAGCTATCGAGTATATATACGTGCATACACAATCCTACTACATAACATGAACAACTAACAAATGATGGAGTGAGCATACCAGTTGTTATCGTTTCCTCCATAGTCGACCTACATATGTCGGAGTCACGTCGGACTTTGAGCTGCCTTTCCAGGACGGCCCTCCTTACGGCTGTTTGCGGAATGTATGGCAATCGCGCGATTTTTTTTCTTCGCTGGTCAAAAAAGGAAATTCATCCTAGCTGCTCAGGCAGCTCAGCGCTCAACAAGATCTGCCCTTTCTCCAGCCATGGTCAGCATCAGTAATGACATCAAGGAATGTGCACGGGACCTCTGTGGCCTTGGATGGGCTCTCGACGATATCTGTCAACTCCTTCAGGTCTCAAAGGTTGCTACCGATCACATCAGATCTTTGAACAACATGGTACCGTTAGCCGACCGCCTTCTTTTGTCGGACGTGTCTGGCTGCTCACAATAGCTGTCCTTTGAGACGCTCTTTGCTAAAGACCCCGACCTCTACCTTGACGAAGCCTCTACCTGGCTAGGCGCCGAGCATGGCATCACAATCTTGCCATCTGCACTATCTCGGAACTCGCGGGTGCTGGGTCCACTCGAAAGATTCTCCGAAAGCTGTTGCAGAGCGAAACGAGCAATAACGGGAGGAATACAAGGCAAGCCTTCAAACGATTTTGTGGGCGACGCTTCCAAGTTTATTATGATTGATGAAACAATCGAAAATGAACGAACGTATGCCCAATGTTATGGGCGTACACCCCGGAGGCAGCGTGCCTATATATTATCGATGTTATTACACGTGGTGGCTGGTATTCGTTCATGGCTGGGAGCTTGATTGTGAGGGGATGGTGTGGACTATCTACATCATTCTTCTCAGTGCGCAGCCCATCGTTACCGGTCATGGTATATGCATAGTAGTAGACAGAAGGAAACCCCAGCCCTCTGAGCAGCTACAACGCGATGCTACTGAGTAGGTCCTCTCGACTCGGACGCGGTCAGGTAGAATTTCCTTTCTTGACCGGCGAAGAAAAAAAATCACACGATTGCCAAATATTCCGCAAACAGCTGTAATGGATCATTCGCACCATCCTCACTTTATCCCCTCACCGCGATGAGTGCGGCGACTGCCACATACTCTTGTTCCACCGAGAGTACACGACTTTCGCCGCGCGTCATCACACTCTCCCTTGCTTTCAAGTTCCTCATTCTCCCTCGCTCTTTCTCGCGTCCACATCCTCGCCATCCCCCGCCTTCATCCTGGTCTTCGTCGTCCTGCTCGCAATGTACATGCACACGCATGCGCGCCCTCATCCCCCTTCCCCCTTCCGACCCGCCTTCCCACCCCTCCGGCGCGCCCTTACACGCTTTGCAGCGAGAGTGCACGCTCGCGCAAGAGACAACGAGCCTGCTAGTTTGCTCTTGCTTGCAAGTACACCGGGTGGGGTGATCGCAGAATTTGAAGATACAGTACGGGATGAGAGCAGGCAACAGGACGCAGGAGTGGTGGGAGTGTTTGCAAGCACGCTAGGTGCGGGTTGTCGAGATGGGATTGATAGGCGATGCGATTGACGATACGAGGGGGCGATGCGGGTACGCGTGCATGTGTACAAGGGCAGCTTGACCAGATTTACTGGCAGACCGTTACAGCATAGCTGTGAACTTTCAAAGGCCGTCAGCCCGACACAGGTGATTCAGAGCTCTCAACTTACTAATTTAAGGTTCTTACGGTACTCTGGCTCGGCTCTGCTGCTGGCAGTGCATGCAGTGGTCATTGAATTATGTACTTACTTGGGTTGATAACCTACATAGCCCTCTTTTGTTCGGTTAGCGTGCATCAAGAAGCTGATGTGGCGGCCAGGAGACGACTAGCCCGGAACCGAGGCTGGAAGCACAGAGTTGACTCTCCTAGCCTACATAAGTACACGGAAACTCATAAGACACCAGCCGTTTTTCTGCCCTTTCAGCGCTTCTCAGTCTAAAAGTCTAAAAACTAGCACCCTCAGCGCAAAAATTCATTCCGTATCCTCAAAGTTCAAGCCAGCCACATCATGTCTTCTGGAGGTAATGCGCTTGCTATGTTGACTCAGGCGAAAATGCTATTCTTACTCCGTTGACGATTCAGATCCCCAACTTCGGTCTTTCTGCGACCAGAAGGTCGGGATATTGGGAGCTGGCATTTCGGGTCTCTACACGGCTCTGATACTAGATTCGCTTGACATCGAGTATGAAATCCTGGAGGCCTCTGACCGCACTGGCGGTAAGATATCCACATACAAATTCCCTGGTGGGGACAAATATGATTATTATGTTTGCTTTTTTTTTTCTCCTGTCGAACGATCCTATTGTTGATTTCTTACCTGATCAGGAAGCAGGCGCGATGCGCTTCCCATTCCCAGAAAAGGATAGTCAGGGACAGTACCAGAATGGACTCCCAAACAGACTAGCAAAGCTGGTCGAGTATGGGCCGTTGAACCAAGGTGAAAATCGTCTCAAAGATAGCGTCATACCCTATTATGCCCAGGTCAGGCAAGGTTCAAAGCCGAGCATTCACTATCTCAACGGAACCCGTGAACCACCTTTTGGTGCTCAAGCCATGGGTGTGGACGACGCTTACATTCGAGCCGGAGTGGAGGCGATTAACAACGATATAACTGGACCATTCGTTCGGATGATCTTAGAAGATATCGAAACTGGAGAGAAGAAGGGATGGGAGACACTTATGGCCAACGATTCCCATACCCTCCGGTCGTACATATTGACGAAATATATACCCAGTCCTCACCTCGAGCTTCCTCCAGGAAATCTCCCCAACAGTGTCATCGACTGGTGTGCACTTTCTGGACCTTTTAGCAGTGATCGAGCATTGTCAGGAATCGTTCTTACGGCTTCGTTGCTCTCACTTGCGACGGCGGGCGATGCGAATCATAGGGTCTTAGAATGGAAGTGTTTCGAGTAAGTTGCTTTACCAATATCGATGTGAGCACTAGCTTCATTCATTTCGCTTATGTAGGGGTGGATCAGAGACCCTGACGAAGAGTATTGAAGAGTATTTAAAGACGAGAGGGAACATCGTCCGATTCAACAGCAGAGTCACAGCTATCAGCCAGAACTATACAAACATCGACATTCCTGCCGACCACTCGGATGCCCATCTTTCCGCCAACCTGCACGAGTCGCTTAACCATCTTGTTATCGACGATCATGCCACTCCCGCTAGCACTCAGAGAGCTGAGGTCTCGTCCATGGCAGTTACGATCAATGGCAACGAAACGCGCGATTATTCGCACGTCATATCCACTATGCCTCTTGCGGTTCTTCGTACCATCGATCTAAGTGATGCGGGTCTGGATACCATACAAAGTGACGCTATCAACAAGGTGGACCGTCATTCTGCACTCAAGCTCGCGATCCTGTTCAAATCAAACTGGTGGACGACGAAATTGGGTATTGTTGGTGGTCAATCGGTGACGGATCTCCCGCTTCACCATGTTGTCTATCCGTCGTACGGTATTGACTCGAACACGCCATCTAAAGTGCTCATTGCCGCCTACATACTGGGGGAAGACTCACGCCGCCTTAGTACTCTTGGAAATTCAGGCGCACTCAAGGAGCTTGTACTTCAGAACCTAGCAGAGTTGCATAGTGGACTACATCCAGACGTGACGTACGCATACCTCCAGGAACAATTCGTGGACATGCACATGAAGGACTGGATTGAGGACGAATATGCGATGGGTAAATTGTCAGTACTACTCCAAACGATACGCTAACAATGTGATTCTTTTCGCAGGGTCGTTCGCCGTCTTCAAGCCTGGCTACTTTCGAGATTTTTACCCTTCGTTCTCGCGCTCTGCGGCGGGAAAACGATTATATATTTCAGGCGAAATAGCAAGGTACCCTCGCGCGTGAGTGGTGTTCGACGTGAACCCTTTAGTGGATCTGTGCTGATCCCATAGGTAGCTGGGTCTTTGGTGTGCTCGTCAGTTGCTGGGAAGCTGTGCACGAATATCTCGAAGTTACCGGGCAAGATGAGAAGATGAAGAAGTTCAAGGAACTCTGGGGCGAGAACGCCGAGTGGTACGACAGGCCGTCCTCGTAGGGATCGGGTAAGGGAGAAAAATCATCTCTTTTCAGTCGAATTCAACATTATAGACAAGCAGAGGTTATCCCTTGGTGCTCCGAACGAATGTACTCTTTTTAGGCACATGTATGATATGCATACTTGAACAGGCTGATTCGATACAGCGTATACACAGAGATCTGTGACAGTTTATTCCGAGCCTAGAATCGCCGAGATAACTTAACACGAGTGTTCAACGGTGTCATCGTGATGCCAGGTGTCCACGCAAGCAATACTTCTTTCTGCACCTCCAAGGGTTTCGTCGCGAGGTCGTCCGGAACTAGTATCCGGTATCGACGCACGACGCTCGCAAGGATACTAGTCATTTCTGCGGTCGCAAATCGTTGACCTATACATGATCTTGGACCACTCGAGAATGGCATGACTGAATGAAACACGATCAGGAACGTGAGCTCTGCAGGGCTGCGTCGGCACAGAAGCTATCGCGCTCACATGCGTTTCTCGGCCACCGATAAGATTCAGTGTCGATGAATCGTTCGGGCCGAAATTCTTCAACATCTTCTCCCCAGTATAAAGCTGCGAAGCGAGGCAGGGATCAGCGCTGGAATATCTCATCCGAAATGGGGATAACTCACTGTTTAGGTGCATTGCCCATATATCCATGCAAACAATGCTCCCCTCCGGAATCGCCATCGAAAACTTGCCAGTTTCGACAGACGGGTTGTCCTCCGATCCAGGGATGAAATAAGTACCCGGTAGGACGGTATCCTTGCATACAATTTTTGGTATGCGAGGTGCGACAGGGAACAAGCGAAGTGTTTCGCGTACGCATGCCAAAGTATATTCCTTGACCAGGTGCATGTCAGTAAACGCGACGAACGAAACAGGAAAATCTGACAAGTCTTTCCATGTAGTCCTTATGGTCCTGTTTGGTATTTTGGTTGCCAATTTGTTCATATAGCGTGGTACAAGCTTACTGTCGTCAACTGTGTGGCAGGTACATCTGCTGGCCACATGCGGGTAACTTCTTCGTACAGTTTCTGCTGACGGTCCGGAAAGAGGGCCAACAACGCAAATGCGAAGGAGAGTGTGTGAGCAGAGGTCTCTGTTGCAGGTATGATATCAGTGTCCAAAGATATGGTAAGTATCTCAGACGACATGATCAACTGACCATGTCCAGCAAGAAGGAAAGTCTAAGACAGAGGGATGGCTGAGCAATACAGAGTCGGTACAAATCGCATGCTCACAAATATATTGGATAGAAGTTCTGCGTCAGTGAGCTTCTTCGAGTCCCCGTCCTGGTTCATGTTAGCCTTGACGAGGTTCCACAACAGTGCTGCACCCGTAGCACCTGAGTATCTACCAGACGTGATATCAGCGCGAGCAGAGGCAACCAGATCAAGCATGTGGATTCGTAAATCATCAAACGCAAGGTGCGTCGTCAGTGCGCGGGAGGAAAGATAAGGCACTTTAACCAGCCGCGAGAATTGGTAAAACCATTTCGGGACGATGGCTCTGAAGATAATATTATTGACCGAGTCCACGACCGCAGATTGAAATGTGAGTTTGCAGCCGGGAGGCAGCTCGGTCGACGAATCAGCAGTTAAGGAGAGCCTTTTCCCGAAACCTGCGGAAGCAATGACCAGGAGTGTTATCTGAATCTAATTTGAATCTGGGCCTTATAGATGCTTGTATTGCATTCCGTACCTGCGTCATGGGTTGCAAGATATCCACGGGGATAACAGGATCGAGCTGTTCGAACCATTCATCTACCACACGCATCGTTTCTGCCCAGACCAGCGCAACATTTGCCTTGAAAGCGCTGGAATTAAACAAACAGGGTGGATCACATGTTATAAGACCACCCACCTCATTGAAGGCTGACATGGAGACCAAACGATGGCGCTTCCATTCTGACCCTTCCGAAATAAGAACATTCCCTCCAAAAATGTTAAGGACGTTGTACTGAATAACATCTTTTTGGAAGGTGTGTCTATCTGAAGACATGATTCTTATGGCCTCGGCATCTGCGAGCCAGAAGTACGGCCGGGCTACTGAAATCACGATGGACGCCAAAGATGTGGCTCCGAATTTCTTGTGGACTAATGAAAGGTAGTTCATTGCAATGCTGCAAGGAAGGGAGGGAATTCATACATGAAAATTTGGCCGCAGCGTAGCCACCCATGCTAGGCCTTGGGAATACAGGGCCTAGCATTACAGCTATAGGGCTAAACGGGTCGATCCATAGCAATTGGCGGCCTGGGGAGTTCCTACTCAAAATTGAGCACGCACATTCAGCCACACATATACGATAGAGACTGCAGGCGTACTTGATCTTCGCGAGAGCTGTCCGTAGCGATAGCACACGCTCCAGGACGGCTTTGAAAAGCACAAAAGCGAGATTCGATGCGACCCAGCGGTAAATTGATGTAGACGGTGAGAAGAAAGACATGCTACGGCAGAACGGTGAGTTTCCGTGGGCATGGCATTTTATACGTAGTTAATGGGAGTATAGATATTCCGGTTCGCCAACGTCGTGAGTCTGTATCGATCAAATGGGTTGCGGGGTTTGCGCTGTGGTGACCGCAGGACCGTCTCCGCTGCCGGGGCCCCAGTTCTGGTTGCATACAGCACAGTCGTCGACCCATGAACATTTGAACGCCAAAACGGCAGGGTGTGACTCCGTACTGGGACTACTTGCGTCCCGGTCAATATCTAGCCGCCCTATGAGATGCATATCGAGCGCTTGACATTCCTGGAGGCACTACTAACCTTTGCTTCCTTCCCGAGGCTGTACATTCCAGACCGTGTCCGAATCTGCATTCGGCGCTTGCCGATGGCACTCCTTCCAAACATGGCGTGGCGCGTGTAGTTCAGACGTTGTAATTTGTCCCATGCCTCTGGAAGCAGGCCCGCTGCTACACCATCATAATCCTGTCAGACACCTGCCAACGAGTAACGGTCATACACATGGTAACAGTCCTCAACTTCGAAAGAAGAGTCGTAAAATTTTCATATATCAAGGCGGATGTTTTTCCCATTACAGGAGAATCGGGGAGATACTGTACTTTTATCAATAACCAATATCGCACACTGGCATGCAGGGCGCTGCACCTTCTCAGGCTTTGGAGCCACAGGTCGTGTATCTACCAACCATTAAGGCTGATCCCTTCGACAACTCTGACGACCAATTGCCCTTTATGTCTAGCGAGAAGATCGGATATTGGGGGCTAGCATTGCTGGTCTCTACACAGCCCTGATACGTGACTCGCTCGACACTGAACACAAAGTCTTGGAGGCCTCTGACCGTGTTGGAGGTCGGATGTTCACTTACAAGTTCCCTAGCGGGAACAAATATGACTACTATGTTTGTGTTCATCCTTCAGGCCTACACTTGGGTGCTGATTTTCGCATTTACACAGGACGCAGGCGCAATACGGTTCCCACTTCCGGAAAAGGATAGCTAAGGGCATTATAAGAATGGAGTCACGAGGAGATTGGCTGAGCTGATCGAATACGGACCGTTAAATGAAGGTCAAAGTCGTCTCAAGGATAGCATCACGTCCTATCACTTTCAGGCTAGAGGAGGTTCGAAACTAGGCACTCATTATTTCAACGGCACCCATGCACCACCATTTGCTGCTCGAGCCATGGGTGTGGACAACGCTTACATTTGGGCCGGTGTGGGTGCCATTTCCAATGATATCACGGAATCGTTTGTGCGTAGGCTCGTAGAAGATATCGAAACTGGAGAGAAGAAGGGATGGGAAGCACTTATGGTCAATGATTCCTATACTGTCCGGTCGTATATGGCGACGAAATATATACCTAGCTCTCACCTCGGTCTTCCTCCACAGCATCTTCCTAACAGTGTTATCAGCTGGTGCGAACTTTTTGGACCTGGTATTGACGAAGCATTGTCAGAAACTGTTCTCACGTCTATGTGGTTGTCACTTACTACGATGGATGATGCAAGGATCGCGGCCTTAGAATGGAAGTGTTTCCAGTAGGTTCCCTTACCAATGTCAACCCTGGCTTCACTTATCTTGCTCGTGTAGGGGTGGGTCAGGGACCTTGCCGAAGAGGATTGAAGAATGCTTAAACAGGAAGGGAGTCTTCATCCGATTCAGCAACCGAGTCACAACTATAAGTCAAACTCAGACATTCCGGTCTACTTCCCAGATTCACAATTTTCGGTTCATTCCAAGGAGTCGCTATCGACTCTATTGTTATCGGCCAAGATGACATTCCAGGCACAGTTAGCACTCGGAGAGCCGAAATTCAGTTGGTCACAGTTACAGTGAATGACAACGAAACGCGAAATTACTCGCACGTCATATCCATGGTACCCCTTCCTGTTCTTCGCACAGTCGATCTGAGCGGTGCGGATCAAAGTAAGGCGGTGAACTATGCGGACTGCTACCCCGTCGTCAAGATCGCGATACTGTTCAAATCGAATTGGTGGACAACGAAATTATAAGCGGTCAATCGGTGACGGATCTCCCGGTCCGCATGATCATTTACCCATCACACGATGTCGGCTCAAGTATACCGTCGAAAGTTGGGGGTCAGTCGCTGACAGACCTCCCTATTCGTATCACCATCTACCCGTCATACGGCATCGACTCTAACACGCCGTCCGAGGTGCTCGTCGCTTCATACACCCGGAGTGGAGACGCGTTCGGGTTTGGTGCTCTCGCCAAACCTGGCCGAGGTGCGCAATGGACTGTATCCGAAAGTGACATACGCATACCTAAAGGAACAGTTCGTCGAGATGCACGTCAAGGACTGGGTTCAGGACGAACATGCGCTGGGTAAATCGGGCGCACCATTCTTGATGATGAACTGACTATGTGCCTCGTTCGGCAGGGACCTTCACCCACTTTAGACCCGGCGAATTTCGAGATTTGTACCCTGTGCTCACTCGTCCTGCAGCGGGGAATCGCTTACACCTTGCAGGCGAGGCGGTGAGCATCCAACACGCGTGAGTGGTGTTTTGATGTGGATCCTATGGACATATGTGTTGATCCGTTTGTGCAGCTGGGTCGTTGGCGCGCTCATTAGCTCCCGGGGAGCTGTGCACCAATATCTCACCGTTACGGGGCAGGATGAGAAGATGAAGGAGTTCAAGATGTTTTGGGGAAACAACCCCGAGTGTGCTAGAAGGTCCTGAGCGGTTTCTCCGAGGAAGAGCACTAGCCCGATTTATAGTGTATTCGCGTCGATATGCAGCACAGAGTGATCATTCGGAAATATCCATTACTTTGGGAATCAACTATCCGTGTATCTCTTCCAACTTCTCACTGGTTCTGACAACGCAACGGTATTTGATACCTAATCGAATACAAGCCCACCGTCTAGAGATATCTAATTCGATAAATATCCTCAGACATGACTACGTCATGGTGAGTTAGTGGAACTCTTACACTCTGACCTAGTATCACCATCGCCTTCAGAATTCATCAGCATCCTTGTGCTGATTCGCGAACTGACCTGTGATATAATGTGCCTCATCTGATGCGAGGTACGACACTAGGCCTGCGACGTCTTCCGGCTTGCCGACATAGTCAAGAGCTGGCGGAATCCTTGCCTATGGTAATCGTGATCGCAAATGAATACATTCTCCTTCAGGGCCCAAAGGATGCCGAGCAACATACCGGCCGATCGTGATTTGCATGCGGATTCGTCGCCCTTTCTGCGCGCGTTCTGTGCACTTCCCCCCAAAAGTAATAGCCGTTACCAACACGTAACAAGACCCAGCGGAGATGAACGCCACTATAAATTAGTAACTCACTCATTGGAGTGTCGATCGCGCCTGGTGCGTATGTGTTCACGGTGATTCCGTGACGTCCTAGCTCCAACGCTTCGACAGAAAAAGACATGTTCCGTAGTGCAGCCGATTGATCAGGGTCCCGTGGAATGGAAGGTCCCAATGAAACTTGGACTTGCCAGCTGCTTGTGTTAACCCCCTTATCGCAAACTTGGTGCTGCTGTACGCGATCCCGTCAGGCATCCCTATGTGGAGGAGGGAGGCCCGCGGCAGCGAGTCATAATAATGAGACGGCGCGTTGATGGACTCCCTACACATGCGCATGCACGCACCTCTCTTTCCGTTCCTGGATGAGGGGCCAATGATCCTGCCACCACGACCCTGTTTGATCATCTGAGCTGCGGCGTATTTGTAACAGAGAAAGGTGCCCTTGGCATTGACGTCGAACGTAGAATCCCAATGATCGATGGACGCTGATGTGGCAGTAGCGCGTCCATCGTAGTCGGCATCAGCAGCCCATCTCCGACCGCTTCAATGTAGCGCCTACTTTCGAACAAACTCCCCGTCTTGAATATGCTTGCATTGGCTACCATCTACACAGATCAGAAAGAGCACTTGCATTGGTATCAAATGTCGAAACGACCACGCACGACATCCAGACCACCCAGCGCTTCCACGACCGCGTGGACCATCCCCTTCACTTGTGCCTCGACGCCGACGTCCGCGCAGACGATACACGACCGCCGGCCGGTGCGCGCGGTGATGTCATTTGAGAGCGCCTCCAGAAGGCCCCGCTTCGGCTCGAGGTCGTTGATTGCGACGTTGAGGCCGTCCTCAGCGAGTCGGATGGCGATGGCGCGGCCGATGCCCTGTGCGGCGCCTGTAACGAGCGCGATCTTTACAATCTTCGTCACATCTCTGGCCCCACTATTATCGGCGAGAGATTGGGCGTTCATAGCCTGGGGAGATATGTTAGTAGTTACTGCTTGTTTCAGGTTCCTGTTGTATTATTCAGATTCCAGCCACTGATAGCTTGCCCGCCTGCGAGAATATCGCCTAAGACGTTTCTACTAGGATCTTCCGCAAATCCCAGGTAACGTTCAGCCTTGTTTATGACGTCCCGAATCATTGACATCGTAGACCGTTCTCAACGTGCCCTGTAGCCAGCCCACCGGTGACTCTCCTATCGATGTGTCACTATTCAATTCTTGGCTCCAGTTCGCAGGAGACCCAGTGAAAGCTTCAATGACTCAGTGAGGGTCGAAGCAGAAGATCGGCGAGTAGCTCACATTCGTGGGAAATACTGTCGGAACAAGCCGCTTCGGGCTTCGGCTTGACAGAGTCCAAATCACTTCTACTACTTATCACCTGGTTCAGTGAACCCCGGCTTTCCCCCGAGTCTATGGTGATCGTATGTGTTAGCCAACTAGATATGCCAGTCCCTGAGCCCACCTCTTTCCTCGCCCGGCCCGCTCGCCGCGGCATTGTTACCCAGTTGGAACAAATTACTTGAGCAGACGAGGAGGTCGATCCATTTGAATACCACTGCTAAGCTCTCGAAGGCTAGTACCTCGCCACCGGCACCCAACGCGTGCGCATGCCGGTATGAGCGCTTGAGCGCCCGTATCAACGATATCTGGGTACGACCACTGGGCTATAAAACCCCATTTATACTTGCGACGGAACCAATTTACTTTTTCAAAAGCTTCCATCAAACTGTCGCCACCTGGCCACACGTGCGGCAACCAATAAATGAACGATTGTAACCCCAGGAAGGTGTACGCAGCTGCACAGCACACACATACGTATGGATACACGCGTCCCATCCGACGGTGTCCAACCAATGCGTCGCACAATCCCCCTTCCCCCCCCCCACGCCACGTCCCCGCTGGTCCGGACAAGAGAACGAAAGTGTGAAGAAAAACATATGTGCATACATAAGGATGCATAAGGCATAGAATAATAATTCACAAAGCGCGATGAGAGCCATTGTAACCTCAAGAGACTGCAGGACAAAAGAGAGGGTACATGAGTCGACGACAGCGACATTTCATGGAGTTGCAGCTAACCATTCCGAGATTGAAAAACCAGGAACGGCGCTCCATCAAGTAATAAAACATTTAAAATGACACACATCGTGCATGGTCGAGGACATGCCATAAAAAGACAAAAAGAAGAAAAAGCGAAAGCGAAACCAAGAACGGTGGAGGACAACAGGGGAGGGACATAGAGCTGCACAGGATGTAGCGTCGACACAAGGGGCGGAGAGAGATCGGGATTATGGGTATTGAGTAGAAAGGGACAACAAAGAGGAGAGGGTTACAGATCGCTGACACGGATAATAATAGGATCGTGATGTACATTTTTTCTGCAAAGAAAGAGTTCTTAACGATGGGAAAAACAGTGCGGTAATCCCACTGATCCTCTTTGAACAAAGATACGTGCATCTCGTGTGATCATTCCTGCCAAGTGTTCAGCGGATGCACCGTGGAAGATGGAAGATCGGCATACTCACAGCGTTCGCAGCTTCGGCGGCGGCTTCCGCATCGGGCTCCTCCGCGATCGGCTCTGCAGGTGCAGGTGCGACATTCTCATCCGTGGGTGCGTCCACCTAATGGATTCGTCATGACATACGCAGCGTTCGGCACGATAGCTTATCTCACCTTAGAAGTAGGTTTCCTCGACCCTGCTCTTGATGCGGGCTTCTTCGCAGTCGAGGCTGGCTTTGCAGACGCTCGTGATGAGGGCTTCGCCGCCTTTGATGTGGGTTTCTCAGATGTAGTCTTGGAGGCTGGTTTAGTCGCAGGCGCCTTGGATTCAGGCGGGGCAGCAGCCTTTGAGGCAGGTTTGGAATCAGGTTTGGCCTGATGTGACGGGCGCGGATGAGCACCCTCGCCACAATTAGTACACAGGAAACTGCGCACCTTTTTGGATGGCGGGGCCTCCTCTGTCTGTGTGGCGGGGGGAGGGGCAGGAGCAGGGGCAGGGGGCTGCTCGGCGGCGGACTCCTCTGCTTCCTTATCTCCAGCGGTGCGTTTCCTACCTTTAGCGGACTTGGGTTTGGTTGTCTCTGTGGATTCCTCTGCGGCAGGTTCCTTGTCCTCACCCTCTCTTTCGTCTGCAGGCTTGGCTTTCTTCGTGCGCGGTTTGGACGCCTTCTTTGGGGGAGCTTCGCCCCTGGGCTGCTCCTTTATGCGCGAGGAGCGACGGGGTTCTGCTGGAGCATCTGCGGAGGCGGGTGCGGCTGCTTTGCGGGGCATTGGGTGCGGAGAATGGGGGGGTGGAATGGAATGGAATGGAATGGAATGGATGTGTGTGTGGTGTGAAGGGAGACGCGCTCGACCCTATTAGACTTGAACTTTATCAATCACCATTCGCTACGGTGATCAACAAACAATACTCGATCACGTGGAGGAGGCGCGTATATATGCACAAATAAACACTTGGAATTTCCTTTTTTTACATAGTATGCGCGCGGATTTCGTAGATTACAGAGACACAGGTGATAAGAATGAAAAATGGGCGTCTACAGTACCTTGAGCAGATGCTCTGCGCCAGTCACCTCCACCGCGCTGGGATTGCTTTCGACCTTGGCGATAATGAGCAAACGGGACGAGGGATCGAACAGACGTGAACAGACCGCGATGTGTTTCACGACCAGATTCTCCAAGACCAATGCGTATCGGCCGGTGCGGATTCCAAGCCCTTTGTCGGTCAGGTCTAGGTCCAGCCCGATGGATTTGGACCACTGTGCCCCAGTGTCGGTGAGAGCGACAATCTGATGACTGTGATCAACGATGATCGATACTATGTGGTCCGTGCCTAGATTCACCTTATCTTTGAGTCCCTCGACACGAGCCCACCCGCTCATCACGAAGGGGTCATTGGCCGCGATCACGGCGACGATGTCAACGCCCACTTGCCTGAACTTGTCACGGTTCTTTATGTAGCCGGGGAGGTGGTTCACGTGGCAGGTTGGCTAATTGGCGATCGTTCAGCGGGAGAAGACGGGGCGATCAAATCCGGTAACTCACGGTGAACGCGCCGGGCACGGCGAACACGACGACTTTCTTTCCAGCCCATTCCTTGGCGATGTCATAAGGAGAAGCTGGGAACTTGTCAGCATGCGATGCGTGGGCTTAGCGACTGTGTACGTACGGATCCCGCAAGCGCTCTTCGTCGATCGAACCTGTCAGTGGTCATCTGGATGAACTAGGGCGAGCACTACGCACCTGATCGTCGAGCGCTGGTGCGTAGGGAACATGAGGGAATGTAGCGTCTGGGACTTTTTCACCGACTGTGATGGGCATGTTTCAAAACTAAATAATGTTATAAGAGTGACTGAATGAGTGTTTATATATACACTGAGGTTGAATCGGGGGATCTATCTGGACACCGAAACCTGAGCCGAGTTCACTAATATCCATCGTCTGTTGAGCGGCTGAATGTTCCAGACAGCTCTATTCAACCTAGGGTTGGGCTGGATCGCTTCATAAATCAACTGTATCACTTGGTCGGACAACCATCGATTCATCCGCTGACAACCATTATCAAAGGGCAATATCACGTGATAACTTCGGGGTCATCTCCGGATTGGGTAATAAGCCATTCATTTCCGAGGCCGGTCCAGCGTGGGAACGCTGCGTAAGTCCCCTCAGTCATAACATTACACCGATGCTGACCTTGCCAGAGATTGACCTCGGCCATGGCTCGGGGTCGAGTCTCCCCTTGCCCGTCCTCACGCTCGCAGGGATATCCACACTCATAGCAGTGGCCGTCAGTGGCATATCGATATGGCTCCAGCTACGGAACTACAGAAAACCCCTACTCCAGCGGTATGCCTCTTCCCAAATTCGCTCGGGTTATGTTGATCATCGGCCTCAGGATGGTCGTGCGAATCATGGTTATGGTTCCCTTGTACGCCGTGTCGTCTCTCATATCCCTCTTCTCCTTGGAAGCAGCATTCTTTATTGATGTTATACGTGACATTTACGAGGTGCATTCAACCATGCGTCGTCAGCACAAATTACTCACATCGCCTTCTGCAGGCCTTTGTCATATACTGCTTTTTTGTACTCCTCCTTGACTATCTAGGCGGGGAACGTTCGCTCCTCATCCTCTTACACGGTAGACCGCCCCTCCCGGCCGTCTTCCCCGTCAGTCTGTGGCGAAGCGATATCGACCCCAGCGATCCATACACATTCCTCTCCCTCAAACGCGGTATTCTGCGTGAGTTTCAGGGTCATAATTTTCTTGCTCCGTTTGTCCTTACCCGCCCGCGACTACATAGAATATGTTCAAATCAAGCCTCTCCTCGCATTAGCGAGTCTGATCATGAAAGCCACCGGCACCTACAACGAAGGCGACTTTCGCGCTCGAAGCGGGTACTTGTATGTCTCCATCGTGTACAATGTTTCTATCTGTCTCGCACTCTGGTGTCTCGCCGTGTTCTGGATGTGCGTTCACGACGACCTGAAACCCTTCCGGTAAGCACGTCTTTTTCTGACACAGCCCAACAACACGTCTCGCTCACTCCTCCGCCCTAACCAAAGACCCGTCCCAAAATTCCTTTGCGTCAAGGGTATTCTCTTCTTTTCCTTTTGGCAGTCCATCGCCGTCTCCTTCCTTGTCGCAGTCGGCGCCATAACGCGCCTTGGACCTTACACCGACAGCGAACATATCTCCGTTGGGCTTACAGACACCCTCATATGCATCGAAATGCCGTTTTTCGCCGCAGCCCACATGTACGCATTCTCTTACCGTGATTTCGTCCAGCCACCTGCCAGCTCCACAGTCCTCGGCAAACGCCGTTCTCCAATCCACGTTGCACGAATGACGCTCGGCTACGCCCTCCGCGACGCGTTTGGGCTCAAAGACCTCGTCGAGGATATGCGCACGACGCTTCGCGGCGAAGGCATCAACTACCGTGCATTCGAGCCGAGCGAGGGCGGAATGCATATTGGCGTGGCGAGGGACCGCCGCATTCGCGCTGGGCTCCGCTATGCCGCGGGCGGGAAGCGCAAGTATTGGCTGCCCGAGGTGCGAGGTGTGGCTGAGAACGATAGGGAGGCGAGTGCCCCGTTGTTTGCCGCGGATGCCGAGGATGTGGTGCACGATGCACCGGACTTGGTGCAGGCTCGGCGAGGTGAGGGGTTGCTGAGGATCCCTCGTGATGACGGCGACGTGGATGACGGGGACGACTACGGGTTGACGTTCGGTGACGCGTTGGCGGGTCCGGAGGGCGTGGACGAGGGGTCGTACGAGGATGCAAGAAGGTATGTGTTTGGGGACTACTCGTACCCGGTGGTGGACGTGAGTTCGGAAGAAGCAAAATGGGCGATGTGGGAGGAGGACGAGAGGGCCGTGCGGGAGATCGTATCGGGCGGGTATGACGGGAGGGGCGGGGTGGGAACGGCTTCGGGGTATGGCGCTACACAGAACGGAGAGAGGCGGCCGAAAACATACGATGATGGGGACGGCGAAACAAGTACGAGTATGGGCGTTGGCGTGGCGTCATGCACGCCACGAACGCCGTCTCCTCCACGGTCACGCGGAATTCCTGGTATTCGGCCGTCTTCCCGGCAGAGCCATGTTCCCCATTCGCATTCACCTACACCCACGCAGGATGCATCCCGGCTACACCTCCCGCGCCTCCTATCGCCTTCGATCCGCGCCGTCTCCTCCACTTCATCGACCTCATCGACGTCCGCGTCGAGACGCCCGTCATCGCGCACGTCACGCGCACCGCTCGTACAAGAGGACGCAGTAGACCTGGTCGTATCCGCGCCTGCGGATGGGTTGCAGGTACCGGCGGCGTCAAGGAGTGGACATTCGCCGCGGTCACCGGTGTTGATACGGGTGTGGGACGAGGGGGGGCTGGAAGAACGAGAGGATGTTCCAGAGGGGCAGGTAGATGTGGGGAGTCACCAGGGACGAGCCTGGGAAGCACCAGACATGCGGTTCGTGATCATGACAGGGGATGACAACGGGGGCGGGGATGGGAGGCGCGAGGAAGATGGGACGCGTGAGGGGATGGTAAGGGAGCAGACGCCACCCCCGTATGCGCGCATACATGGGATACGAGAGGAGGAGATGATGGAGGACAATCCGTGGGCATGAATGAGGCCCTTCCGAGTCGATCTGCAGCGCTGTATACCCTCCTTTGGACTCATGAGCACACACAAGCGTTGGCAAGGTCTACGTTGCCACGTAATTTATGTTTTAGGCGGTTGGTGTATGGATGTCAAGTGACTGAATGGGCGACGTTTTATCGATCGATCTGGATTCTGGACTCGGAGCGCGGGCTGTATATGATCGGATCCACAGTCTAGGCATGGGTACCACTCAATTTGTCCAGTGCAGGAAGAATGGCAAGGGCGGAGCGTCTGCCTAGCGTGCAGAACGGCGCCTCAGGAGTCAGCGAGCGACTCGGACGTGTTCGATTCGCGGGGCCACGCAGCGTGGAGTGTCTGGTGCGTGTGTCAGCATGCGATATGTATCGGATTGTTTGGTGCCAGTGGATTCATCGAGATAATGGTTCGCTTCTTATCGATCTTATCTTCAAAGGTGGACCATGGCAGCCGGAAAACGATTAGACGAGAAGAATCGAGGATCAACGTCGTACTAGTGACAAAATTTGTTGTTGTAACCTTATCTGTACTCCATTTTGTTGCTTTCCCGGTCTCCCCGTCCTCATTGAGTCATTGTCCTTCAAGTTTGCATCCCTCCACCGTCCGAAGTACAATGCTCATCAGGGTGTCATGATCACGCTGTCCGAAAACAATGATCAATTGACCTCCGTGGCTATTCCACGAGTGATAATGAATGCATTTAAATACGAGTTTGCAGCTGTCCTAGGGATATGGGTTTTCTAGGCGAGCGGCGGTACACCGCTCTCCTAGAATGTAGTCCGTGCATGAGTCAGCGAGGTGGCGCGTCTCTTTTTCTCTCTTGCCACCTCGCGACCCCGTAGCATAGCCTAGTCTACTGCTACTCAATCCATTTTCTCGCACCCAACCTTCCTCCGCTCCCTCAGACTTCTACTTCGTCATGCCAGATCAGCTCCCCCAGGATGCAGAGCCAGACTTTGAGGGCCCGCTCTTTCAACACCGGTGACAAGAGCTCATAGATGCTGGCCTCCCTCACGACCTAGTGGTCATATCGCTCCAGACCACTTACCATGGAGAGCAGTGTGAAGAACGTGCTCAGTGGGAGAGAGAAAGACAAGACATGATGATGGCCCATGCTGAGGAGGACGAACGAGCAGATCAACTTCGCCAACAACAGGAGGAAGATGAGGAACAAGCTCTAAAGGAAGAGCGCAAGAAGAACAAGGCGAAATTCGCTCCCATTCCCGATGTACCAGTACCGATGGAACCAGTTCTGGTCCTGGCTCACGCAGCCCTATGCAAACTCAAAAACCACCAGTACGTTGAGATGTGGTACTGGACCAACCACGGTCTTGACATGGCCGACTGGCTCAAAGCCAACGTACCTGTTATGACTGGCCCGGGTAGGGTCGGTCGAAGACTCGAAGGCAGAGGACTTGGGACGAAGGCGAGAGTCAATACCCCAACTATGGGCTGTAAGACGACCGAGGGACGAAGGTGACAGAGGACTGAGGGAGGCATACGCCTAGAGACTAAGGATTGGGCTAAGAGCAGTGATATTCGAGTAGCTCTAGCTTAATGTTACTAGTAGTACATGGGCGAGTATATATACTGAGGGGAAAGTGTAATGAGTAAGCAATGGAAGACGATGGAATCGTCTGGAATGGATAGGTCATCCGCAGTATGGATGAGTCACGAAGCTGCGGATGAGTAACGCTACAGGAAAAAGTAGGAACAGAGGAATAGGATCAAAGAGGAACGGAGAGTCTAGGAGTAGTGAGTCATGTTGAATGAGTCACATCGGGTGAGTCACGACGAGTGAGTCATGACGAACGGGAAGGGTCAAAGTACAAATAGTAAACGAGAGCTAAACAGAAAGCATAGTCGAGAGCGAGAGAAAGGAGAAATAAAGGAAAAAGAGGGGCTGATCATAACATTACCCCCGTTCTAGCAGTCGAGTCACCGACTAGACTAGTAGTCAGTGGTCCAGGCGTGCTCTCCGTCAATGTTGTCCCATCCTTCCTGAGGGATAACGTCGTCAAGGTCATGGTCGTAGTCGGGGGAAGGCTCTCGACGAGGACATGGGGCAGGGATGGGGAGCGGGCAGCCTCTACCAGAAGCTCTGGAGGAGCGACAAGAGGAGCGACGGTTTCCTCTAGAGGAGGATGAGGAAGAGGAGGAGGATGGGGGGTTGGGAGGGGAGCGTCGGCGGCGAGGGCATCGAGCCTGGATATGTCCAGGGGCGGGTTGGCGACAGTAAGGGCAAGTATATTTGGGGCAGTCGACCCGAAAGTGAGAGAGGCGATGGCATTGGAAACATGCCCTGTTCCAGAAGCGGTGGTTCCGCCCGACGGGTGTTACGGTTCAGATGGAACCCGAAGGAATCCCTGAGGTAGAGGTGTCCTACGTTTTACGTCGCATTCGTTTTTCTGTCATTCTGGTTGGGGAGGATAACTTTGTCATCCACGACCCCTTATAGCCTGCTTCTTTTCACTTTCCACCGTGTTCTTTTTCTTTTCCTCTCCCCTCTGTCCTTGTATTACGTGTCCCTTTTCCTCTTATGGCCTCCTTTCTTTCACTACTACGAACACAGCTTGGTCTGTGCACGATACGTCCCCGTATAAATACCCTTCATAGTACGATGGTGTCCCTTAGCTAGTTCTGCGCAATTGTAGCGTTCTAGTTCCATCTGCCTCTGCTTGCGAGCAAGACCCTCTCCGAGTCCTCCATAGGCGTTGTCATTCGCCTACAACTCGAAACCCTTGGAACTTCTTGACGTGACTCTTCGTGAGATCCTCGAAGTTGCCTTGCGGCGTATACCTCGTGATTCCCAACGACGTCTAGTTGACTATCATTGAGGCTAGAGTCGAGAAGACTACCGTTTGTAGTGGAGCCAGAACGCTCCTGCGTAACAAAAGAACTAGCTCGTCCCCTGCCCTCTGCTGGCCAGCAGACCGCCCACCATTTCTTCCTCCGGTCGACTTCGCGCCCCCTCCTCTGACGACAAACTCCCCCGACGAATCGCTTCTTCCTCCACCCGACCACCACTCCCTCGTCTTCCGCCTCACCCTGCTTCCGAGGCAGAACATCAGAGTCGGATAGAAAGAATCGCCGAAAAGCTCACTGCCTACATCAACCCTCCCTCCACACCACCGACCCCTCCCTTCCATTCCCCCTCTCCACCACCTGAAATCCCTCTCCCCGACGACAAGATGCCCTCCGAACTCAAGGCTGGATTGCCTGAGGATTTTTCCGGGTTGAGCAAGGATGCCAACCACTGGTTGCTGGCCATGAAGGCCTACTTTAAGATGAACGAAACTCTGTATAACGACGACAAGCAGGTCCTAGTCCTGCTCAATAAGATGACTAAGGGAAATGGACTCCCTTTCACGGAAGCGTGGTACAAGAAAGTTGCCACTGGACTGGCCGCTGACATTACCTTTGAAAAGCTCGAAGAAGACTTTACCGCCACCTTTTTCCCCTACAACATTGCCACTGAGGCACGACGATCTCTCTGACAGCTCAGACAGAATTTTCGCGATAAGGAACATGGGTTCCAGAAATACGTTTCCGAATTTCAACTCCTCGCCGGACGAGCTGGCATCACCGATAACGAAACCCTCCTTGACATCCTCGCCTCTGGGATGGATCGAAACCTGGTCAGAATGATCCTCTTCCAACAGAACCAGCCCACTACCGCGAAGGAGTGGATCACCCAGGCCTCCAAATACCACACCCAGCAAAGGCGTATCGACGACATTCTTTCTGGAGGAAGGGGTAATTTTTCCCGAACCACCCATGACCCCAATGCCATGGACGTCGACGCCATTAAAATGTCCCCGGTCGAACGCGCCCGACACTTCTGGGAAAACCGATGCTTTATCTGCCACAAGGTTGGCTGCCACACTTCCAAACACCCCCGTCCCAATAATAACGGAAACACCGGGAACTCCCCCCGTCAAACCTCCACTCGATACACCCCGTCCCCCCGAAATGCCACCCCTGTCTCTCCCCCTCGTCGCCCTCAGCCGTCTGCTCTTGGGCAATACGTTAACGAAATAACCACGTCCAAGAACGTCTCAAAGGAAGAGATACTTAAGGTTCTTAGGACTGTTTACGAAGAAATTCCCGAGCCTCCGGCCGAAGAAGAAACCTCCGTCGCAGCTGCCGCGGTAGAAGAAGAGACCGCTCCTTCTGAGGATTTTTGAAACGGAGTGTTAGTACGACGTCTAACCCTCCTTCTCCTTTACGACTGGCACCTGTAATCTGTATTACTCCCCATGCGAAATCCATCATCATTCCTGTCTCCCTAACATGCCCCTCACAAATCGTCGAAACTAAAGCGCTGATCGATAGCGGCGCCTCCGGAAATTTTATCGACCGAAAACTGGTCCAAAGACATTCCCTTCCTACCACTCGTCTGTCTAAACCTCTCGCCGTCAACAACGTCGACGGAACCCCCAACAAAAATGGAGTCATCCGTTCGCTCACCACCGTCACCTTGGCCCTACAAGACTTCTCCGCTCCCCTGAAACTTTATGTAATCGATTGTGGAAAGGAGAACGTCATCCTGGGGCTACCATGGCTCCGAAAATTCAACCCTCAAATCAACTGGACCACCGGAACTGTCCACCTTCCCTCTCTTATTTCTGTCCAAGAGGACCCTGATGAAGTTGTCGAACAACGATACCTCATTCGCTTTCTAGAAAAGAGACCTTATCATAAATGCCCTGACATCACCTTCGGCCTTCTCCCCCTAGCCCTGCGAAAGACCACCATCTCCACTGAAGCAGCTATTGCCGCTGAAAAGCCCTCTGTTACCCTCCCTTCGCAGGTGGCCGAGTTCGCCAACGTATTCACCAAACCTCCCATCAACGAACTTCCCCCCTCTCGAGATATCGACCACACTATTGAATTAAAGGAGTCGTTCGTCCCCAAGGTCGCCAAGACCTACTCCCTGAACCTGAAAGAACGAGAGGTCTGCTCCGAGTTCATAAGAGAAAACCTTGAGAACGGACGCTTTAGAAGTGTGACCTTCTAAGGTGCAAAGGCCAAGGGTAACCAACAACGAGTAATGGAAGTATGTCTCTAGTAGAAGACTTACTAGGAAGCGAGCTTGAGAGATTGAGGGCTTAAGCGAGCTTGATCTGATCTGATAAGATAGATAACCAGCTTGTATTAAGCAGAGCGGTGATAGACCGCTTTTATACTGATAACACTGTATGTACTTATGTACGTATAGAATGTTCCATAGAATGATTAGTAAGTGCTTATGGAGCATTAGTAAGTGTATCAGTCATCCGCAGTAAAGGCTATGCTTTAACTAGCGAATAGCATATGTATCTCTTATCTAAACCAATCAGAGAGACGATAAGAATAGAATAAAAGATAAGGAGAAGTTCATAGAATGTTCTATAAAGAAACATCTAGAACGTTCCATCAAAGATCATGTGACAAGGTCTATGAAGACACATGACATGATCTAGAAGCGGTGGCTGTGAAACAGAGTCCGAAAGTCACCGTTTCAACAGGAATCACAAGGAATACGCCGCAAGGCAACGTTGAGGATCTCATGAAGAGTCGCGTCTAAACGTTCCAAGGGTTTTGAGTTGTAGGCGAATGACAACGCCTAAGGGATGACTCGGAGAGGGTCTCGCTTGCAAGCGGAGGCAGATGGAACTAGAACGCTACTATTGCACAGAACTAGCTAAGGGGCACCATCGTACTACGAAGGGTATTTATACCGTAAGGTAAGGTGCACAGACCATGCTGTGTTCGTAGTAGTGAAACAGAGGGGACCATAACGGGAAAAAGGGATGCGTAATACAAGGCCAGAGGAAGACGAAAGCGGAAAAGAACAACGGCGAAGGAAGAAGAAGTATTACAAAGGGTTCTGGATGACAAAGCTATCCTCCCCCACGAGAACGACAGAAAAACGAATGCGACGTAAAACATAGGATGCCTCTACTTCGGGGATTCCCTCGGGCTCAACCCGAATCGTAACATTACCCCGTTTGTATGGTGGACGCCCTGAGTCCACAATTAAATTAAGTTGAATCTCCTCCCGTGTTGCGCTCAATGGTATTATCCACGTCGTCGTCCGAAGGGGCAGGAGGTTCACCAGCGAAGGAACAGTTTGCGAGGAAGTGCTCGGAAGCGTTACAGAGTCGACATACAAGGATACGAGGACAGGAATGTATTGGGTGTCCACGTTGTCGGCATAGGTCGCAACGATAGTGGGAGCATCCAGGGAAACCGTGATGAGGGCTGGTGCAAACCGGGCAAGGAGGTCCCGGGGTCTGCTCGGTCGAAGGGTCATTTCCACGTTCGTTCCGAACATGGACGGGGATAGGACACGTTGGGAGACGGGGGACAGAGGACGTGGGAACGGGGACAGGGACGGGCTCAGGGGAAGGAGATGAGGGAGCGGAGAACCATTCGGCGGAGACAGGATAGGGGGTGCCGATGATGGAGGTTCGACGGTTTCGGCGAGAGCGGGAGAGGGAAGGAGATCCTGGAGCACTAGGTGCATGGTGATACGACGTCATTGACGGAGACGAGGAAGGGCTGTTCGGAGCAGAGTTCAAAACTCGGGGAGCGAGAGAGATGGAGGGGGTAGCGCGCCTTCCGGTGAAGGGTCTCGCGGAGAGGGCGAAAGGGCGCTCGGTCCGAAAGGGATTCCAATAGACGGCGAACATCTCGAGGTAGGCGTCGTGCTGGGATTCCAACATTCCTTCCCAAAGAGGGCGAAGGATAGGCCAGAGGTCATCGGCGGGGAGAAGGGCAATGGTGTCCGAAAAGAGTGAATGAAGAAGAATGTCAAAACATCGGTATCTAAGGTCATGTAAAATGTCATTTATCATTGTGCGAAGATTTGGAGAAGAATGATGGTCCATAGAGATGAAAAGAGCAAGACGAGCATAGGTGAGATAGATTCGAATACTGTTATGCAAAGGAGTAGAAAAATGTTGAGAAGGAGAAGCAGCAAAAACTGCTCGTTCAACAGAAGCCAGAAAAGAAGGGGATTCGAGAACATTGGCAAAAAGGATGTTTCTGACGGGGGCATCAAAGAGGTTAGGGACTACGTGGTCGAAAGGAGGAGAGGAAAAATCTTCGGAAGGGGTGCGGAAAACTATTCTGGAGGTGGCGGGAGGCATAGAGGGTTAGGAAGAGAAGTGGAGGGGATTTCGTTTCTTATAGGCGGATAGGAGGGCAGTGGAGTGAGAGAGGTTCCTTTCAGGTTCCCAGGTGTTTTCCGACAATGGCCACCCTTTCCAAGCGACGAGGTATTGATGGCGACCTCGTGTTCCACGATGGGAGAGAATCTCCGACACTTCATATTCTTCTTCTCCTTCTATCTCGTCAGGAGGGGGAGATAGGAAGTTCGGGCCGTGTTCGGCAGTCTCCCAATAGGAAGATAAGCGAGAAGCATGGAACGTGTCGTGGATGCGCCAAGTGGGAGGAAGTCGGAGTTTGTAGGCGACGGGCGATAGTACCTGAGTGATTTCAAAGGGGCCTTCTCGGCGAGGGGCAAGTTTTCGGGAGGGGTAGCGGAGATGAAGATTTTTGTTATCTAGCCAAACCTTATCTCCAACTTTCCAGGGCACGAATCGGGAGGAAACACGTTCCTTCATGAGGCGTTGTGCCTTATGATGTGCTTCTAAAGCTTCCTTGCGTGCTTCGGATAAGAGAGATAAGCGTTCTTCGAGATTAGGAAGCAAGGTCTTTCCGATAGGAGGATAGGCGTGGGGTTCGTACTCCAAAATAAGGGAGAAGGGGGTTCGTCCAGTAACGGAGTGGGCGGAGGAGTTGTGGCAGAATTCGGCCATGGGGAGTAAGTCGGCCCAAATATCCGTCTTTCCATCACAGAAGATACGAAGGTACGTCTCGAGTTCCTGATTGACTCGTTCAGTTTCCCCATCGGTTTGAGGATGGTAGGCGGAGGAGAGTGCGAGATCATATTGGAGGAGGCGGGCAAGTTCACGGGCGAAAGTAGAGGCAAAGTTGGGGCCTCGATCGGAGATGCAGCGGTCGTGGAGGCCGAATCGGGGGAAGATATTTTTGAAAAAAAGGGTAGCAATATCAGCGGCGGAGGCAGTCTTGTGACAAGGGAGTAAAATCACCCCCTTTGTAAGGCCATGGTCAACCACGACCAGAATAGAGTCAAAAGCAGAAGTGGAAGAGGGAGGAAGGTCTGTGATAAGGTCCATGGAAATCTGTTGGAACGGACGAGTGGCAGAGGACGAAAGAGGAGAAAGTGGCGGGGCGGAGGGATGGGTATTTACTTTGTGGGCCTGGCAAGTGCCACAACCCTGAACAAAACGGCGTACAAAGGAAGAAAGGCCGGGCCACCAATAGTCCCGGGCAAGAAGGTTCTGGGTACGTAAAATACCACCGTGGCCACCCATGGGGGACTCATGAGTGGAGCGAACAATGTCAACACGAAGAGAAGGAGGAATGTAGAGACGACCCTTGAAGTACAATTTTGAGTCGGAAAAAGACCAATCGGTCAATGAAGAGCGAGGGAGAAGCGAAGTGCCCTCATTGAGAGTGGTGAGAGCAGCAGAA
Organism: Leccinellum albellum; assembly: GCA_038090015.1. Lineage (NCBI taxonomy): Eukaryota > Fungi > Basidiomycota > Agaricomycetes > Boletales > Boletaceae > Leccinellum > Leccinellum albellum. Next base: position 39,055 of record JBBPLX010000133.1, read on the forward strand.
GCAAAGGGGTCCGAAGCCGTAAGAGAGGCAAGTTTATCGAAAATGGCGATATCAAGGGAATTTACAAAAAGGGAATCGGGGAGAAGAGTAACATCGGTGTTGTCGGAAGAGGTGTCCACGTTGTGACACCGGGAGAGAGCGTCTGCAGGGGCCATAGCGGAGGCAGGGAGATGGGTGAAATGAAGATCAAAGTCCTGTAAGAAAAACTGCCAACAGGCATGACGATGGGAAAGTTTTCGTGGCTGACAGAAGTACGTAAGATTTTTATGATCTGTGAGAATGGTGACGGAGCGGCCGGTTCCTTGAAGGTAGTGACGCCATTCCTCCAGGGCATGGATGACCGCTAAAAGTTCCCGATCGTAGATATCGTAATTCCGTTCTGCGGGGAAGAAGGTGCGGGAAAGGTAAGCACAGGGGTGAAGATCCCCGTTACTGTCGGGTTGCATGAGGACGGCGCCAGAAGCAGTGAGGGAGGCATCGGTCATGACGGTGAAGGGGCGAGACACGTCAGGCATGGATAGGACGGGTCGGGCCAGGAATGCGGATTGGAGAGAGCGGAAAGCGGAGTCACAGGAGGGGGTCCAATTCCAGACAAGGTCTTTCTTGGTTAGGTCAATAAGGGGGCGAGCGACGGAGGAGAAGTTTGGGATGAATTTTCGGTAGAAGTTGCAGAATCCCAGGAAGGATCGTACTGCCTTTACGGAGCGAGGGGGGGACCAGTTTTCGATGGCGGAGAGCTTGGTGGGGTCCATGGAAATCTCGCGTTCACGGATGACAAGACCAAGAAATTCGACCTCTTGAGCGGCGAAAGTGCACTTCTCGAGTTTCAGGTAGAGTTTATGTTCCTGGAACTGTTGTAACACCTTGCGAACAAGAGACCAATGAAGTTCCATGTCGTTGCCGCAATAGATGAGGAAATCGTCAATATAAATGATGAGCCACCCTTCCGCTATGAAATCGGCAAAGATTCGATGCATTAGGGCCTGGAAGGTGGCGGGGGCGTTGCAGAAACCAAAGAACATTACGTTCGGTTCGAACAATCCATCCGGGGTGATGAAGGCGGCCTTCCATCGATCCTCCGGGTGGATGAGGACGTTATTATACCCCCATCAGATGTCTAATTTGGTAAAGATAGAAGAGGTTTTCAGTTTGTCGACGAGGGAGGGGATACGAGGTAGAGGGTAGGCATTCTTTACAGTGTGTTCGTTCAAATATCAATAGTCCTGACAGGGACGAAGAGAGCCATCCTTCTTTGGCACAAAGAAGAAGGGGGAGGCTTGAGGGGATTGCAAATGGGAGATCCATCCGTTCTCTAGGTTTTCTCTTATAAACTCTGAACAGACCTCTCGTTCCTTCGGGTTCAGGGAGTAGGTCTTTGCAACCTTGGGGACGAATGACTCCTTTAGTTTGATGGTATGGTCGATGTCGCGGGAAGGAGGGAGTTCATCGATGGGGGGTTTGGCGAACACGTTGGCAAACTCGGCTAACTGCGAGGGGAGGGTGACGGATGGTTTCTCGGTGGCAATAGCGGCCTCAGTGGAAATAGTGGTCTTTCGGAGGGCGAGGGGGAGAAGTCCAAAGGTAACATCGGGACATTTGTGATACGTTCTCTTTTCTAGATAGCGGACAAGGTACCGTTGTTCGACGACTTCGTTGGAGTCCTCTCGGACAGAGATGAGAGAGGGGAGGTGGACGGTCCCGGTGGTCCAGTCGATCTGAGGGTTGAACTTTTGGAGCCATGGTAGCCCTAGGATGACGTTCTCCTTTCCACAGTCGATTACATAGAGCTTCAGGGGGGCAGAGAAGTCTTGTAGGGCAAGGGTGACGGTGGCGAGGGATCGGATGACTCCGTTTTTATTGGGGGTCCCATCTACGTTATTAACGGCCAATGGTTTGGACAGACAAGTGGTGGGGAGCGAGTATTTCAGGATGAGCTTTCGATCAATGAAGTTTCCGGAGGCTCCGCTATTGATTAGAGCCTTTGTTTCAACGATTTGAGACAGGCAGGACAGCGAAACGGGAATGATAATGGATTTCGCATGAGGGGTAGTACAGATTACAGGAGCCAGTCGTAAAGGAGAAGGAGGGTTAGACGTCATACTAACACTCCGTTTCAAAAATCCTCAGAAGGAGCGGTCTCTTCTTCTACCGCAGCAGCAGCAACGGAGGTTTCTTCTTCGGCCGGGGGTTCAGGGATATCTTCGTAAACGGTCCTAAGAACTTTAAGTATCTCTTCTTTGGAGACGTTCTTGGACGTGGTGATCTCATTAACGTATTGCCCTAGGGCAGACGGCTGAGGGCGGCGAGGGGGAGCGGCGGTAGTAGAAGCGCAGGGAGCCGGGTGAAGGCAACCTTAGACGAAACTGTCTAGGCACCTCAACTAGCGCAAGCTTTAGGAGTGGGGGCTGTCGTCGAAGGGAAATCCAATGAGAACAAGACTGGCTTGTTCCGTTGCTTGATTCAAGTATATATACTACAAGTACATGCGCATGGACCAGGCCGCATGTACGATAAGCTATCTACTGACTACTAATAAGGTTATAGTGCTCTCACGAGCGTGTGACTATCGACGGAGATTAAATACGCGTGTACGCCATGAGGCGGTCTAGACTATGACATCATAGATAAAGCCAGTGGCACGTGACATCACGTGACTGATCATGTGATAGCTGACTAAGCAGGTCACGTGACTTTGAAAAGAAGAAAATAAGTGAAAAAGGTAGGTGAATGAACAAGATTCATAACATTACCCCCCTACTAGGCCTGAGATTCCAGATCAGGATTCGTAGTACCAGAAGTGAAATTCACCACCGGGGTAGAAAATAAAGAGTCAAATAAAACACGCGTCATTTTCAATCGGCATGGTGCGCTCGGATTGCGCCTATGGAAGTCGTTTATAGCTGCCTGGGCTTTCGATAATCCTGAGGCAGGTTCCCAGGTTCTATCGCTATCGTCATATCCTTTCCAATGAACGAGGTATTGAAAACCTCTACCTATGGGACGAGAGTCGACTATGTAGTCAACCTCGAATTCTTCCGCGCCCTCGTCGTTCACTTTGACAGGGCCAGGACGGACTATAGGTTGCCCTTCCAGGGGCTCGATGTAAGGTTTGATCCGGGACACGTTAACCGTAGATTGGGCTTTTATAGTTTTGGGGAACAGAAGTTCGACCGCATTGGGGAAGATCTTCAAGATCTGATACGGTCTGATCCAGCGTTCTGTTAATTTACGAGAGGGGCGATCTGCGAGATCCAGGTGTTCGGTACTAAGCCAAACAAGATCGCCGATAGAATATTCTGGCGCTGCCGATCGGTGTTTATCCGCTTGGGTTTTCATCCGCAAGCGCGTTCTTTCTAGATTTTCTTTGGCCGATTGTAGGTTGGCCTTCATTTTCTCGGCAAATTCCGAGGCGGAGGGTGACTTCACAGAAGTGGGTTCGAATCCAAGTCGAGGAGAGAACGTTTTTGTTAACTGGAACGGGGTATAACCAGTAGACGAGGATCGGGTGTTGTTAAAGTTAAACTGAGCCATGGCAAGCCATTCAGCCCATTGATCTTGTTTTTCTGCGGTAAAGAGACGCAAGTATTGTCCCAACTCGCGGTTTATTCTTTCTGTTTGTCCATCGGTTTGCGGATGATAGGCCGTGGACATTTTCTTTTCGATTTTTAATAATTTTAAGAGGTCTTTCATTGTTTGGCTAGCAAACTGCATGCCTCTGTCCGAAACGAGGGAATCTGGAAGTCCATGGTGCTTCCATACATAGTCTCTATACAGCTCGGCAGTCTCTAATGCCGTAACTGTCTTCTTGGTTGGGATCAACGCAACTTCTTTCGAGAACCTATCTACTACCACGAGGATGGCGTCAAAGCTGTGTGACTCGGGGAGACCGGTAATGAAATCGGCAGATACGCTCTTCCAAGGTCCTTCTGCCACTTCAAGTGGTTGTAATAGACCTGCCGGGGCTCTATTGGTTGGTTTCATGCGTGCGCAGCGTTCGCATGATTTACAATATTCCTGGACTTGTGCTTTCAATCCAGGCCACGCGTAATATCGGGAGATCAACTCCTGCGTCTTTTCGGCACCTTTGTGGCCGGCTATTGGGTGAGCATGATGCTGTGTGATCACGTTCTGTCGCAACTCTGTTGGAACCCATAGTTTGTCATTATAATAATGTAATCCTTCACGGAGGATCGACCCGTCGGGAGTTTTATAACCCGAATGTGTGTTTTTTATTCTATCGAACAATGAAGTCTCCTCCAGAGACCTGATGCGAGATTCCGGGATCACGATCATTTGCTTATTGTCGTGTTCTATGCCGATGCGGTGATCGTCTCGTCTAGAGAGGGCATCGGCTTTTCCCATCGAGGTGCCCGGTTTATTAATAAGGTTAAAATCGAATCAGGATAGATATTGGGCCCATCGGGCTTGTCTCCGATTGAGATCCTGCAACTTCATAAAGTATTGGAGATTTTTGTGATCGGTCCCAATCTCGAACTGGTGGCGCGCTCCCTCTAGGTAGTGTCGCCATTGCTCTAAGGCTTCTATAATGGCCAGCATTTCTTTGTCCGCTATGGGATAGTTCCGTTGTTCCGGTGTCATGGAATGTGACATGTAGGCTACCGGGTGCCACTTCTCATCTTTCAAGGTGGATAGGACTGCCCCTGTGGCGAAGTCCGATGCGTCACACTCTACTCGATATGGTGTGGTATCGTCCGGGTATGCGAGTACCGGTGCGGAAGTGAATCTATTTTTAAGCGTGTCAAACGCCGTTTGTTGAGCTTCTCCCCAGCTCCAAGGTTGATCTTTCTTTGTAAGGTCGTGCAACGGCCTTGCTATTTCGCTATAATTGGCGATGAAACGCCAATAGAAATTGGCCAGCCCTAAGAAGCTCCTGACTCCTTTTACGTTGGTTGGTTCCTGCCAATCTGAGATTCCTTTTAATTTAGATTCATTCATCGAGATTCCTGTACTCGAGACGTCCATTCCTAGCATGTCTACTTTCTCGACATCGAAAAAGCATTTCTCTGGTTTTACGAAGAGGTCATTCTTGCGAAGTCTCTCTAGTACTTTTCTGACCATCTCCTGATGGTGTTTCTTATCGCAATTGGTATAGATTAGAAGATCGTCGATATAAATAATGACTACGTCATCCATGTCGGCAAAGATATCATTCATCATTTGCTGAAACGTGGCCGGGGAATTGCACATTCCGAAGAACATGACCATGGGTTCAAAGGATCCTAAGTGGCAGACGAAAGCTCCTTTCCATTCGTCGCCTTCTTTTATCCTTACATTGTGTTGAAACGGTGACTTTCGGACTCTGTTTCATAGCCACCGCTTCTAGACCATGTCATGTGTCTTCATAGACCATGTCACATGATCTGTTGTAAGAACGTTCTAGATGTTTCTTCATAGAACATTCTATGAACTTCTTCTTATCTTTTATTCTATTCTTATCGTTTCTCTGATTGGTTTAGATAAGAGATACATATGCTATTCGCTAGTTAAAGCATAGCCTTTACTGCGGATGACTGATACACTTACTAATGCTCCATAAGCACTTACTAATCATTCTATGGAACATTCTATACGTACATAAGTACATACAGTGTTATCAGTATAAAAGCGGTCTATCACCGCTCTGTAATAATAAGCTGGTTATCTATCTTATCAGATCAGATCAAGCTCGCTTAGCTCTCAATATCTCAAAGCTCGCTTCCTAGTAAGTCTTCTACTAGAGAATACTTCCATTACTCGTTGTTGGTTACCCTTGGCCTTTGCACCTTAGAAGGTCACACTTCTAAACATTGTTGTAACCCCATCGGAGATCCATTTTTGTGAAGTGCCTGCTTCCTTTTACTTTATCGACGATTTGTGAAATAAGGGGCAACGGGTAATTGTTTTTCACCGTGCCTTCGTTTAAATATTGGTAATCCATGACCATGCGCTTTTTGCCATCCTTTTTAGGTATGAAGAATATGGGTGACATTTGCGGGGATTTAGAGGGTCTTATATACCCTTTAGATAATTGGTCTTCCACGAAGGCTTTAACCTCATCCTGTTCGGTTGGGCTAAGTGGAATTAATCTTCCTTTTTTGGGGATGAAGTCCGATTTTAGGTCTACGGCGTGATCCCAAGGTTTTCTTTCTGGCATTCGTTCACTGGCCTTTTTCGAAAAGACGTCCAGATAATCGTGGTATTCCGGAGGGACTAACTTAAAAGATTCTTCAGGTTCTAAACCTTGATATGGTTCTATGACCTGTATTCTAGCGCCGTAATCCTGTTCGGCTTCTTCCATACGATTTTGGTAAATGGCGCTCAGCGCTTTACACGAGGCGGGGCAACGATCAAGCTGTACGTCGCCTTTGATCCAATCTATAGAGGGATTGTGGTCCCTTAACCATGTGTATCCTAAGAGCATTTGATTTCGTCCTAGGTTTGTGACGTCGGCAGTCACTTTTTCTCTATGTCCGTTATAGTCGATGATTACATCAGCAGTGTAAGCAATTCCTCCGGCTGAGTTTACTGTTCCATCAACGTTGTAGACTGGGACTACGAGTTCCAGCGGTTTTAAGGGTATCCGTTCCCTCTTCGCAAATGCGGTATCGATAAAGATTCCAGTGGTGCCGCTGTCTAAGAGCGCTTTTACATTTGTTTTTGTGCTTTTTGTAATTATGTCAATTTTTAGGTACACCTCGCGAATCGGATTTAGGGTGCGAATCTTTTTCGAAGATGTTTTTTCATTTTTGTAAGTGGAATTAAGTGTCACTTCCCGGTGACCGCACTCTTTCGAGATCGCCGCTTCGGTTACTGTATCTGGTAGGCTACCACATCGAGATACAAAGCTATCTATGGAACATATCTGAGGGAAATAGTCCGGGTCTTTTGCCATAAGGGCCAATTCTTGCATATTGATAACAGGAAGATCGTAAGTAGTAGAGGAAATGGAAATAGGTAAACTCTGCCATGTAAGTCCATCATCGCTTGTCGCGGCACCCCCTTCCTTGTGCGCATCGTCATCTACGCTAAGACATGAGTACCTATTAGAAGAGGAGAGAGAAGAAATTGAACTAGTCCGAGAACGTGTACGTAAGTCCATGGGAGTTGCTTTACCCTTTAAGCGCTCCCCTTGCCTTTTCCCTCGGTCACCTCGAGGTCGCGGAAATATGCTCTAGCCGCGTTTATATCCATCCCCTCAACCGCCTTTTGCCAGTTCGGGGTGGTTGATGATTTGACCGGCTGG
>JBBPLX010000134.1:0-11859 GCA_038090015.1 Leccinellum albellum
TAGTGAATATAGTATAATGAGATAAATGTCTAGTATGATATCATAATGCTATTTTATAACACTTGAAGCTCACCAACTGTATAAACAAGAATTAAAGTACATGCATCAATAATATAATATGCAACCCACATTCTATAAATGAAATGGAAGCAGTAAATTTTAATTTTCATCTGAAAAAAAAAAAAGTCAAATTATCTATAACTCACCAGCTGTTATTTGAAATAGAGATAGAAATATGATATCATCACCATTACTAGAGTTCATATTATTATGTTCTATAAAGCAAAACTCACAAACTATTAATAGAAATAAGATGTTTAGCATCACTGTAAGTATATCAAAATCCACAATGCAGAACTCACTCTCTGTCATTTGCAAAGCAAAATGAAAAATGAATAGATATGCAAATATCATTATTAGTATTAATACCTTCTGCCACATACAAGCAGCATAACTCACATCCTGTTATTTCCAAAGCAGGACAGAGAGTAATGGATATGCTATCATTAACATTGCCACTCTCTGGCATATTCCCAACTTACATACTGTCATGAGTAGAATGAAGAATAAATAGACATGGCATTATTAACATTGTTACTCTTTGACACATTCCATCATGATAATGCACAACTCACATCCTATCATTTTCCAAGTAGAATGTAGAATGAATAAACATTGCATTATCAATATTACCACACTCTGACACATATTACAATGTACAACTCACTCCCTATCATCACCATAGCAGAATGGAGAATGAATGAACATGGCATTATTAGCATGCCCACCTTCTGCCATCTGACACATTTTATAAAAAAACTTACATTCTATTATTTAGAGAATAAATGGATAAGGCATCATCAGTATTACCACTTTCTAGCACATTATGTGATAGCTCACATTCTGTCATTTCCAGAGAATGAAGGGATATAAGTCAAATTTATCTTTCCATATTTGCTGCAATAACAACTCACAGTCTATATGGGATATAAATGATTAGCATATATTCAATTTTTATCTACAGTATGAATTAATTTCACCCAAAAATGTGGAAACCATCTTGCCAGTTTCTCAGGTTCTATAATGTCCATGCTGTGCACAGGAAGGGCAGATTGATGCAGCTTATCTACATCAAGTATGACACTTTTTACACTACAGCATTAGCTTTTGAAGGATATTTAACTTCCAACACTTACTCTTGGACTGCATATCTAATGCACAGCACTAAGTTTGTTTCTTGGGCAGTAACAAATAGCATTTGCAAACTCCTGTCATCCAGAGCTCTTGCTGTATTTTCTAGCAGTATGTTACACCCCTCATTTGAGTTGTGCATTCCTTGCATGCATGAAAGTTGCATGAGTTGAAACATTTAGCAGAAAACAGGACAATACCTCCAATCCGAACACTATATTTTGGTGCATGGTTTAGTTGACAGAGACGACCCCATACATTAGCATTGTCAAAAATTCCGTCCATGAGCTCATGTGCCTTTGCTACTCTCTCCCCTCGTGGCAGCTTTTGATCATCATCAGACAGTTTGCCCATGGCTACAGCCAATAATGCATCAAACTTAGTGAACAACACAATAACAGGAACTGGACAAGCTGTAAGCTTGAAAAATCCTGCAATACCACAAACGAACTCACCATTTCTAGTATCACATTCATCAAAAAACATTTCCTCAGAGCGTTGTATTGCCCGATGCAATTTATCCATTGGGATACAGTACCTGTACAGAGTTACAACTAGTTCAGTGGCTACTTCCCGCACTATTCAAGCCATTACCAGATGGCATGAATCCGTTTCTTGAGATCTGTTGTATTTGCACGATCAGCAATGAACCTCTTAGTCGTTGGAATTCATCTGCAGAACCAGCTTCAAAGCTCTGCGAGTCGTGGAAAACGAATTTGTCGTTGCTCCGGAAAATCAGTTCATTCTCGATCTCATGCATTCCACGCTAGCATGGATTTGTAAAGATGCGCGTCGGTGTCCTTATGTAGCAATACTACTTACCCCCCTGGATCCCTCGACCTGGGTCAGATCGATCTAGTCGCACGGTTTGGTAAACGAGTCCATATGTATCAATCCGGACACGTACCTTGTTGCCTTTTCCATCATAGGCCTCCGGATTTTCGGTAGTGTTACAGACCGCGCGGAGAATAGTCGTCTTGCCGGCGTTCGCCCGTCCAACGATAAGGATCCTGAAGCGGCCAAATCGCTGTCGGATATTTCCAAAAGTGTCTGCCCTGTAATATGTCTCCATATCTGGATTCCAAGTATGAGCGTATTGCTGAAGAAACTGTGGAATGTAAAGTTGAAGCAGTAGTCACCGTGAGGTCGATGGAGGAAACGTCGATCGATCCTGCCGGAAGCGGATGTCGGAAGTTGATGGATACAGTCAATATGCAGACTCCGATTGCCGCACGCTGTTTTTATTGATCCGCTTCTTCCGGAGTCTGGAGAATTACTTACATATGGCTTTTGGCTGTTCCTAATAACTTACAGAGACGATCTGGTCACATAGACATAGCGTCGTGACCCTGAATTTTGAAGCCTTGCCTACCTACGTTTAACAAACACTTGGCTTTGTGGCGAAAAACGAGGAAGCACGCACTGCGTAGGAGACCAACCAGCGACTGCCAGTGCATGCATGTTGAAATGATTGCTATACATACCTCAATGCAATCTCAACGTTAACACAGTACGGATCTACATATTGCCGAGTTACACCGTGCTGTCAAACTTTATGCACCCAGAATGTGGGACTACTTACTTGGGTTGGATGTTTCACTCTTGCCTGCACATCGCGTCCTCAGTGACAGTGGATGTGCCGCATCGTTGGATACTCGACAGTGAGTATAAATCTGGTGTCAACCCCCCATTTGAACGGGCAAAGACCAACAAGTTGCGAACGCGCCTTGTGAGTTATTCGTCGCCCTGGTTCCGAAATAACGGATCGAATTCACTAAACCGGACAAGGCCATATGGAACCCCCAACACTTTAAACGCGATACCAATCCTATGGTAACCCATATTAGGCGCGCCCAGCGATAATCGGTTCGGCGCTCATGTCCTTGACGAAGACGTTGCTCCACGCCGGGTTGCGACCCAAGGTAGGTGGAGGAAAGTTGACACACTTGGGCCCATCCGCTTTGCGTCACGAGTCTCCGGTTCATCAACGACAGCCGCCTTAGCTTTCCAAGGAGGCGCTATAGGACGAATATGCGCACGGATTTCTAGCCGCCTGCAGGATTCCCAGCGTTATAGCCAACAACCCGCACTTCAATGCGACGGTTCACCATATCTACAGTCTTTGGAATGGAACAAGCGAGACCTCAGGGATGTAGCTGAGTCATGATTTTGATAGCCTCAGTAGTCGTAAGTGGAAAACCTGGAGAAGGGAGCTGGAACGTTGGGTTGAGCCATTGATGCGGGGCTCTCAGAGTCATTGAACCCTGCAGACCGACGGTCAAGCATTTTGAAGACCCGATATAGTGCCTGTAGCGACCGCCAGTTGCTTAGGACCAGCTTCAGGTGATCCTGCGCTAACCGAGTACGTAAAGGTTCTCTGGTTCTCTTTTTTTTCTTGCTCGAATTCCGAAAGTTTCGATTGGAGGAGGGGCCTACTACGTGAGTGCGAAAGACAGTGACGTCGGCAGCGTGTTTCCTGAAGAAAGCCTAGGTATCAGGGAGCAGCATGTCAAGAACCAAGTTGAGTTGTCGAAGAATTACTCACAGCTCTCTGTTTGACCCACTCACCCCGAATCTCAATTGCTAGCTAATCCACTACAGTCCTACACATTCATGCATCGTCCGTACCACCACCCAAATCAAGATCCCTCAGAATAAACACCGCCTCCTCCACCCGCATCTCCAACACGTCCAGCATCTCCCGTTTTCGCTCCCACTCCATTAACACCTCCCGTTCCATGCGCGATAGCAGACTCGCATCCTGAGCGACATCCGTGCGCTCTCGTTTCGTCAGGACAGCCTTGACATTCGGCTCCTCTTGCTCCGCTTGTCGACGCACCCCAATGTTGAACAGCGTCTTATACAGACTCGCGAGGAGCGCCGAGTAGGTTTTTGTCAGGTCGACGTGCCTACAGAAATCAAGTCAACAGCTCAATCCACACTTCCCAAAACGACTCACCAAAGATAAAACGTTCGCGTTGGATTGCGGTCTGCACTTCGTGGAACCTCCTGCGTCGAGATCAGAAAGTCGGAAGAGAGCGCAGACAACAGCGGTCGAGCATCCTTGTTGGCCATCATCGCCACTTTGGCTATCTATGACCGGGTAAAGCTTGCGCTTCTCTGTCAAAAAGAAACTACTCACTTGTTTTTCATCCATCTTCCCTACGTCTAACAATAGTCTAACAATCCGTACACCGTCATCCCCATGCCGTTCCCTCGTCACTGCTTCTAATACACGTCTCCTTATCCGCTTGCTGATGTTATCGAACTCGACGTTGATCTTGTTGTCCCCGAGGCTAACGTAGGACGCTGCTTTACCGGCCGGCGTTGGGTTGTCTGCGCAGGCCAAGAGGCCAAGGTAGTTTTTTATTAAGGAGGAGGACGATGGTTTTTTAATGGTAGTCGCGAGTCCTTCTGACAGATCTTCGTCGTCGGGTATATGCATCCCAATAGCTGCGATAGAAGTAGGGTCTACAATTATATGAGAAGTCGATTCTCTGCGTTTGGGCACGGGTGAACTAACATACCTGACCGTGTCTCGGAAACGGACTGTTGTCTCGATTCAGTCGCTTTCAAGGTGGCCCTCATAACTATGGCGGCACTGTGGTTAAACCGCTCTTCTACAGCACTCTCGATGAGCTACGTCTACTCCATCAACGTTGGGATCAAGACACATGGATTGCGAAAACGTACCTTATTGCGAATGTGGACGTTAAACTTGTCGAAGTTCACCCGAAAGTAGACTTCGTCCTACGAACCGATCAAAAAATCGCTCTGGGAAAGCCGAGGGTACACTCACATCCACGATGACCTCCGCTGTTTTGTTCTTCTGTGACAGTAGCCAGGCAGATGTTCAGTCAAGTTCAAATGATTCCACTGAAATGGACAACCCTCACCTTAGTCGAGCGCGCATTCGGTTGCTCCTTTGCCCTCCGTTTCTAAATTAGCCGATCAGTCTCTTTCAGAGCCACAGAAAACGCCCCAGACGATACGCACCAACCCGACCTTCTCTGCTTCCTCCTCCTCCCTCCTTAACCTCACTTCAGCAGTCACCTTGGCCTCCCGAAGCTCCTTTGCTGTCGGAAAACCAGTAATCTTTGCCTTCTCCTCAGCCTCATACTTTATCCTCTTATCCCGCGGAGAATTGTGCGAGAGAACGGTGGACGGTTTAAGATACGATTCAGACACGAGCTTGTACAATGATTGCGCATACATGCTGGAACCTATCGCCAAAACCGGGGGATCCGTCGGAACGATACAAGAAGAGCGAGTAAAGTACGCACTCTTGGGGTCGTATCGAGACAGACGTGAGATGATGTCTGGCGGTCGAAGCTTCCCGTGATCCAGCACAGTCTGTACGATCTCTGCACCCTGAAAACAGAGCAGGATAAAAAAAGAGAGACACGACCCCGATTCGTCGTTCAGCCAACGAATGCAACACAAAACCTATGCGAGCATACGCACCGTCCGGCCAAACAGACTCTCTGACAGCCACACATACCGCCCAAACCTCAACCGCAACAGACACTCGAGCGTGTTAAACTCGAGCATCTCACCTTCGTCTTCCGTATGGGCATGCCAGAGAATGTTGTGCTGTACGAGTACGATAATTGATGCGCGCACAGTCCGGGGCTTCAGTCTAGTGAATCGGACGAGATGCGGGAGGGATAGACGACCGCGAGTCAACAGCGCGGACGCGACTTTCTAGCGGAAGAGATGAGGAACGAAGCGGCGGGTCGCGCGAAAGCTTACCGCGGTGAGGGGACCAAAGTGAGCGTGTACGATTTGAGTGCACAGACGACAGACGTCTGTGTCGGCCATGCGTATACCGGAACAAGCTAACAACCTGCACCCGCAATTAACTGGCAGAACCAAACTCGTTAGCGACGTGCTCACGATTGTGTTACTGGGATCACATAAAAGTGCTGTAGATCGCACCTAGCTACATCACTACTACTTTCCCACCCGGCAATCACCGCAAAAAAAATGGATTTCCTAGCAGATGCCATAAGTCTGCGAAAGATATACACATTCTCTCGAGTACACTCTGCTACATCGCGAAACCATCTCACGCACAAACCTCCCATCATCCCAAACCGATTTCACGCTAGAAAGGTCAGTCATGCATACCACGGGGGGAAAAAAAGGAGAAAATGCAAGGGGTAGAACCTATTACACAAGGATCGCCAAAAACCATTATGGAGAAAAGTACTCGACCTTTGTGATGCTTGATGAATATAGTGCCGACGTAGGCGAGGAGTAGGAATGCGTGAACAAAGATAATAAGTTAACGTTGCAAGGGGATGACAGTCCCTGCACCATACAACGACGAGCGCGGCGGGGCAGTGGATGAAACTGGTGATCGAAGCAATTCACCGTATCATTCGACCCGTGGTCGCTTTGATCCTGCCAAGGTATTTAATATACGAAGAGTGGGATCATATATCAACATACCCGGCGAACTTTGAGGATTTTCTAATTGAAATTCCTCGTTTGGATCCACTTCGTCGTAGCTTCTTTTTGAAGACGCTTTGCTCGAGAGGGTCACAGAACTCTCATTCGAAACAGCGTCAGGATCAATCCAGTTTTCCTCATCTTCCCCTTCAGCGTCTTCGTCGTCCCATTCATCCCAAGCCTCCTCATGTTGAAGAACTGATTCAACACCACCGTCCTGTCCACTCAGTTCAGGATTGAATGTTCGGTCAAATTCTGCGTCTGTCCTTACGGGTGAGTGAAAGCAAAAAGGATAGTCAGATAAGTCATACCAGCTTCACGTTCCAGCATCGAAACAAAGTTGGAATCAGACTCCTCGACTTGGGAAAATATTTTTGCCCGGGCCGTACTTGGCTCCTGGTTACCTGATACCTGAACATCTAGTGTCTCTTCAGATGGACATGCTGAGCTGCTTGGACCCCAAGCTTGCTCACCTTGAACTTCTTTCCTGGATTTACTAGTAGCGAGATCGTCATTGCTCGGAACCGAATCCTCTCGCTTGGCTAGGGATTCGATGGTGCATTAATAACATGGAAGAGAAGGCAGGCTAGAAAATACATACCTGATGCGGATTCATCAGTGGCATTACAGTCAGTGGGCTCGGATTCAAGGACTGGAGGAACAGGAATTGGGGTCGCTGCCGATTTGCCGTCATCGTCATCTGAATCGGGTAAAACAACCTCGGATTCGTCCACCGCCGTCGATATTTCTTGTTCTGCTTCCTCATCATAATGTAGAGGTTCGCCGTACAGGACAGCGGAGGCACCGCCAGCTCGCTCTGGAAGATCTTCACCATAGCGTTCATCATACTCCTCGGGCTGAACATAATCCAAATATTCAGTCTGTTCACCTCCGAATTCTGATTCCTGTTCGGAGATCGTGGCGGGGGCGTCGGTATCTTCTGCCGTTGTCTCGTGAACCTGGTCGGCATCCAGACTTTCAGATTGGGCGGATTCGTCTTCACCGCCAGCGTTGTCACCCTCATAATCGTCTTCGTCCTCAAGAACATGTACTGCGTCCCCGGTAACTTCGTGATATTCAGCTGCAGGTCCTTGAATAGCTGGAGGATCGTCCGATTCATAGTTTTCTTGTGCGGTTTCCTCAGAGCGTTCGAGACCAGTCACGAATTCTTTGACGGGTTGATCCTCGTCTTCGGTAGCTGGTGGCACTTCCAAGCCCTCGGAAACGACAACGGAAAGTGTAGAGGAATGGTCAATAGCTTTCTGTTGTTGAGAATGCGGATGCCCTCCACTTATATCATAACGCTCGTGAGGTTCTGTGGATCAAGCGTTAGTATAGGCGGCGACTGCCAAAGGCAAGACAAACCTTCACCATGTTCTCCTTCCCGTGATTCAGTGGCTGCGTTCAATCGCTGGATCTGTTCTTGCAGTGCATAGAATCGAATGATAAACCGCGGGACATTGGTGCGAATGAGAAGTCGAAGAGGTCCTGCAAAGTCAGATCCATCGTGTAAAATGTTCAGATCGTGTAAACTAATTTCACGTGAATGTATGTTGTCCTGCTCGCAGATTAGGATATGACAGCATTCCACTCGAACGCATCCGCTCACCTCAGAAATTGTTAAGTGCAAATCGTAGGCGTCGAGTACGAGTTCACCTTCAAAGCTATTGGGAATGCGAGAAAGTAAATCCTCATCCTGACGGAACGCCTCAAAGATGCTGCTCAAGGGTTCGTAATATAGTGTCGGCTGATTCTCAAGAAGTAGCGAGGAAACTTTCTGATCATGGTGAGCCTCCTCTGTGAATTCGCCCTCCACTTCAGGCTGATTGAATAACGCAAAATCCGGCTCGGAGAGATCGGCGATGAAAAGTAAAACAGCGGGGGGAGGGTCGATGTAAACGCCATCCGAAATACGGAAAGGATCGACAGTCACCCCTTCTGTCGCAGGTCCCTGATCCACAGCCTTTTCCACCTGGGCCGGAGGACCGCCGTCATGTAGATCATTGGTGTTTGCGGGAGGCGCTGACTCGGCCGCGGGTGGCTCTGCATTGTCGTGCCGAGTCATTTCTGAGCCGGTAGCGTGCTCCTCAACGACAGGTGGAATAGGAGGTCCCGCCGCGGCTGTGTCCACCAGAACAGGCGTGTCGAGCGTCCGCTCGCCGACAGGGGCAGCATCACCTAGTGGTTCATAGGACTCAATAGTAGGAACCACGCTCTCGACGGGAACCTCAGCAGGGTGTGCCAATTCGTGGTCCGAAGAAACACCTTCCAATGCAACTGCAAGTTCCACGTGGGGGGTGTCAGCCGCCGGATGGTCTGAAGGTGCAGCCTCCACCTCCGGCTGGCTAGGTAACTCGAGGAGAGCGGCGTGCTCCAAAAAGGCTTCTGGCGTCGATTCCGGATGTTCAGAGTCAATAGGGACGTCAACAGGAGGTTGTAGGGGCTGCGGAGTGACGAGAGGAGAAGGAGCATGTGAGGCGTCGAAGACTTCAATGTCTAGCAGCTCGCCCCCGTGAGAACGATGGTAGTCAGCGGTTTCGTCGGCCATTTCGTATTCTGCATTATCGCCAACATATTCCTCCATGTCTACCTCGATGCTGGCATGCTCGCCGTAAGCAGAGGTATCAAGGTGACCATCGTGATCCATCAGGGCTTCTGCGAAAAATTCTGCGGAGGCTGTGATGTGCATTGGAACGTCAGGGTCTGAAAAGTCAAGCATTTGCGCATCATATGCATCGATCGACGGCGGGGCCGACATTGCTATCGCAGCGAGAGGAATGCGCAGAGTGGAGAGAGAAGAGGAATCGGCAATTCCCTTTCATTCAGTTTGGCATTAGGGCAAGTCTTGGTCCGTGCAGATCACGTGCTATGACGGCTTTCGTCGACCGCGACGGCGCCAAAACAACCAACTCGCCGTCTCAGATGACCGCCGAAGGACCCAATGCCGCCGACGTGCAGTTCCTCGTGCGCCGTTCGATGACGAAGGGCTATCAACTCTTCTCCATCCTCACACCGCCAGCCTACACCGCATTCGTTCTCGCACGCAAAGGTCGAGCTCAATTTAGCATCAATCGCCTCCTACGGGCGACGTAGGTCGGCGGAGCAGTTGGTAGGGTTCAAATATACTTCATTTGTGTTGTCGTTCAAACCTGATCCAGGATGCGCGGCTGGGGGAGGGTTTGAATACGTCCGGTCTGCCAACTCTAGCGAGGTCACCGTCAGAAATAGACACATCCATAGCGCCTACGACGTATGTTATCCTTTACTCTGTTCATTTCGTTCCCTCTCATATTTTTAGACTGCGTCGTTGCGAGAGGACGACCATTCCACCATCGGTGCATTGCTCTTTGCTGTCCTCACCCCCGCCTTATTTTGGAAGAGGGCGAGTACGATAAACTGTGAGTAGATTCAAGGCGCCAGTAACAAGACCTAGTACTTATCTTGTATTCAAAAAGTGGTGTTGGGCGGCGCTGGCATCGGTTCGTCCATCGGAGTCTTGACACATTATAGTCGGACTTGGACTGGAAATCCTCCACCACCGGTCCAGGTCCCTGAAGTCACCGTCTTTTGAATTTTGAAGTACTCTCCCTCCGCCATTGCCATAATGCAGACGATCCTTGCGGTTAGACATCAAACTTGATGATTCGTAGCATTTTACCCTACACTGTACAGTATACATTCAACCCCTTGCCACATCTTTGAATCTCCCATCCACCACGGGGTGGATTACAAGCAAATCCTCCTTATAGGTCTTCTCGTGGCCATTCTTTCCATCATCCTCACTCCCCCGCCGAATCTTCTTTCCATCGTAGCAATCAACACCACTCATGTGCTCTCGTGTGCTAACATTGTAGTGATCTTGATAATGTATGCGAGAACGCAGCTTATTCAGCGCGTTCGCGGCCGCATGCTGCCACCTCTGAGCAAACTTGGGTAAGATGCTGCGCTTGTGCGCGTGTCGTTTTCTATGTTCGATCTCCCGTCTGACCACATCAGCCGTCTCAGAGTGGAGGTGATCCGCTCCTTGTTTTTTCTCGCGCAAACGGATCATTTTGTTGACATAGTGAGTCCCTGCCAACACAATGGTTAACTATGCACCACCTCGCCTCCATGCGTCGATACCCACCAAGTAAATACTTCCGCACCAGGCTACTCATCAGTTGTCCGTTTTCGTCGTCGATAAGATATCGATGTCCAGGGAGAGCTGTATACCCATCATGCCCGGTAGCCAGGTAGTCCCTTGTTACGATTTTGTATGTCCGTCCGTTCTTCTCCCTCTTGACAAATTCACCGTCGACAAGTACAGGAGTTCCTATGCCAGAACTGGTACCAGAGCCTCCCGATGGAGTCATTGCGACTTCTTGTAAGAGCCAGATCCCAAGTACACGTTGACCAGGCGGGCGACGAGAATCCCAAGAAACGCGTAAGCCAGACACGATGGGGAAGCGTCTAGAATCACCTGTTAATTAAATTAAACACAAATACAGAACGATACATACCCTTCTTGTGCGGGATATTTGGATAACCCTTCTTCCAGGGCATCCCACAAGGATTCCCCATCTAGTTCGAGTACGATTGTTGGGTCATCAAAGGGTAAAATCTCTAGGATGTTTCCGAGGGTGATAATGCCTTCGATAATTTCAGTGGATGCAGCAAATATTGGTCAAATGGGCCATACCTGGGGGGTATCGTGAGTCTCCTCGTAGTGTTCCTGCACATATGAGGACTCCATCAGAGCCGCTGCCATATTTTGTGTCCAATGCATCGTCATATACATGCCTCAGAACGTCTGCGAACCAATTCCCTGATGCTGTCTGTAAGAAGAGAATTGAATACAAGTT
This sequence comes from Leccinellum albellum, assembly GCA_038090015.1. NCBI lineage: Eukaryota > Fungi > Basidiomycota > Agaricomycetes > Boletales > Boletaceae > Leccinellum > Leccinellum albellum. Next base: position 11,487 of record JBBPLX010000134.1, read on the forward strand.
ATCTCGGCCAACCGAGCAAGGTTGTATACCTCGTCTGTGCGTAATAAATGCGATCGCAAATCGAGTTCTACATCGGTGATGCACACAGGCTCTTTCATTGACTCGGATACCGACGACAGCACCTTGTGGAGTATATCCTGCAGGTTCTTTGAGGATGGCATACTAGGCTTGATCTCGTGGCGTTTACCTGGCAATTACCGTTGTAGGTCGGACACCCAACGCGAATGATAGTGAATCAGCTACAAGCACTCACCATGGACGGCCTTGATTATTTTCTTCCTGACACTACCCGGAGGGGTATCAGTGAGCTCCAGAGTAAGCTCGCTCAACTCTCTAAAGTCTGTCCCACTCTTGACCACAAGTACGTCGCTAT
>JBBPLX010000134.1:11869-46271 GCA_038090015.1 Leccinellum albellum
GTCTTCAGCTCCAATGCTCGGCTTCGAAACGTCGTATCCATCCCAAGCAGTCACACCCTTGGATATAAAGTAAAGATGATCATGGCCACCCAAGATGATATCTACACCATGTTCCTCAGCTATGGAATGAGAACTGTGAGCAGAGGGAGACGAAGCCAGCAAATCCTTCGCTAGCTGAATATCCTGTGAGGAATATAGTAAACAAAGAATAATCGTTTGGGCGAGGCATGATATTACGTTAGGAACCCTATGAACCGTGTCAGCGACGACTTCAGGTTCACGGGAGATTCCCCTTACCGAGCATGAGTGAGTGCAACTATGAGGTCACATTGATGCTTCCCGCGCAACTGTTGTGATAACTCTCTACCAACCTCCGCCATGTCCTTAAACTTGAAATTGGCTGGCCATGCTGGCAAGGTGCTGATCCAGTCCCTGTAGAACGTAGTCACAGTCAAGGTATGTTAACCCTAGCGCTGCCAGAGGAACACAGACTCTTCGACGAGGCCGATGATACCGACTCTAACACCAGATCGTTCTAGCACTTGGAAGAGATGCAAATGTTCTGGAACAGTATTCGTATTCTCGTCTACGATGTTGCTTAAAAGCCAGGGCTGAAGTATGGGGTGGTGAAAGTGACGATCCGTACAGACCTCCGTAGAGGATCAACTCACAAATTTTGTGTCCTGCACCAACTTGGAAAGATGTGGATATCCTACGAAGCATGACGTTCAATACACGGTCTATCGAACGAAAAGAGCTGATCCAAACCGAAATCAAAGTCGTGATTGCCTTTGATAACACGAATGCACTTCGTCAGCAGAGCAGCTAGTACCACACAGATCCAGACCGATGTACGAACCCGTCAGCGCAACATCCGGCGCAAGCTCGTTCATCACTGGAACCTAACGTCGGCCATCGACGCTAGTTAGACGGTAGACCGACCGAGAGAACCAGCATGGCCCCTTGAAGGATCTTCTCTCACCATGTGGCTTCCTCGGGTCACTGTACTCTCGACCGATGGTGAAAACAAATCACCAGAGAACAGAGAAAGACCATCGCGTGTCCCATCCGGTCTCACCGCCCAGTTGCATCTAATGTCATCCAAGAGAGCAGCAAACTGGGTGACGTCGATCGTGTCGCCATTTGGCGAAATCTTTTGAGGCGTGACGCGGTACACGTCGTTCCAGTGCAAGATGGACAATCGCGACATGGTGGAAACGTTCAAACACGGGGTGAAGGGGATTGCTCTACTTATGTGACACTGGGCATTGGGCAAGAGCTACTTTCTACATCCGAATCGGAATTGAGCGCTTCAGCAGATACTTGGCATAAGTACTACCTGATGGGTCGAAGCTCTTTTCAAGGATATCGACAGTGGAAAAATTGGTGTCATGAGCAAATTCCAACATCGCCGTCAGGCCCAGTGAGAAAGAGGGGTATGGGAACCTATGTCAGTGCGTGTGAATCTAGGAGGTAGGAATTCATACCACCGCATCACAATCTGCCATCTCCATAGGTTTTTCTCGTATGTAGATGTATGTAGGCAATGGTCTGTCTATGTTCATAGGACGCATAGATTCTCATTCATCGTGTTCGTGACCAAAAAATGGCCTCTTGGACCTATGCCATTCCATGCCTCCCTAGCAATGACAATGCGAGTCCATCTATGCCATTCTATGAGCACTGTTACGGCTTCCTATGCCACCTATCCCTTTCTATGCCCATCTAGGATAAACCCGCTACCCGCCCGCCCGCCGCCCGCCGCCTGCCCGCCACCACCACACCACCCCTCATACCACCTCCATCCCTTGTCTTCTAATGCATCGGCAACATGGCAATTTTTGCGATGATGTCTGCCGTCCCTTTTGACCAAGTGCTATCCGCAACCTACAAGACATCAATTGGTTCCTTTCAAAGATGTTATATCACTCACCAGTTTCACAGCCTCGTCTTTGTATCTCTAGTGTACAAACCTGTTAGTATCAGCCAAAATGATCACAATCATAACTCGGACGAACCGCTTTCGCCTCGGCTGTGATTGTCTGATAGTAAGCATCAAACTCTTCCTTTGATCCCTCGGGTTTGAGTTGCTTGAGCCACCGGTGAGCGCAAAGTGTTCTAGACATATCATCTCGTCATCACAACGAGCAATCGTGGCCCAGGTTACGTAGACGACGACTAACCGTCCAGTTTTGTTTGCGGCAGGGCGCCAACTTTTTTTGGTGGTAGTGGGCACTTGCATTGACGATTAGAACCTTGAGTCAGCCTCGTCAGATCGTTCGTACCAGGAGTGACTGTGGCGGTCACAGTAGTCGAATCTGTGTTCAACTGCACTGCTGGTAACAGTGGTAAGTTGCCGTTTGTGGGAGGTGTCTTGGAGGATTCTGCATGTTCAACTTGAAGTTGTTCGCCTGTTTTAGCCCGCGATGCCTTGGATAACCTGCACGGCATTGTCAGCATCATTCTGACTCATAAAAAAGACCAAAAAAAGTACAGTAACGGGTTTTTGATGCGCAAGAACAACTTGGGGTCACTTTCAACGTTCCTGGGCAGTTTGGTAGCCATAGAAGCGCCAACTGGTGGATCTTCCGAGTCACCTGGAGAACCTAGGACATTAGTAGCAGTGGACTCGTCCGCAGCACTTGGAGTCTCATTGGTACCGTTCGACGATGCGATGGGCTTGTCCGTGGCACTTGGAGTCTCCGAGTCGTTGGTACCATTCGACGATCCAATGGGCTTGTCCGCGGCACTTGGAGTCTCCGAGTCGTTGGTACCGTTCGACGATCCAATGGGCTTGTCCACGGCACTTGGAGTCTCAGGCTTGCTGCTCGACGATGTGATGGGCTTGTCCGCAGCGCTTTGAGTCTCGTTGGTACCGTTCGACGATCCAATGGGCTTGTCCACGACACTTGGAGTCTCAGGCTTGCTGCTCGACGAAACGACAGATCCGTCAGAGTGGCTCGGAGAACGAATAGACTTGTTGCTGATGCTTGGTGAGACAAGAGACTCATTGGCACTGGCAGCGCTCGCAGTCTTGTTGGTACTGCTCGATGACGCGACAGACTCGTCAGTGGTACTTGATGCTCTTGGAGTGTCATCGAAGTCTTGGAGTGGGTCTTGGATGAATTCACCATCATATAACGCAGCAAAAGTGTTAGGTGACACTGATTTGCATCTCGGGCGTTTTGCAGCAGGTCGGCTTTGCTCTCGATCGGTGACGCTGTTGATGTCAGCTTCAAGTTGGGCATCTCCCTCATACTTGATTTTGCGTTTCGCAGCCCTCTTCTCCTCGGTTTTGTTTGTAAACCAGGTTTGCTTGAACGACGAATAATGGTCCTTCGCAAGCCTGTCGATCTTCCATCCATCCTCGCCTAGGTTTGTTTCAGGATGAGACTTCGCCAGTTCGTGCCGGAGAACCTTCTTGAGTGCAAGAGACATCGTGGTCCATGTGGTATTAGCGTCAATGAGGTTTTGCTTGCGGAATCCATGCCACACATCCCGCATACAGTTAAGGATGTTGCTAACGCGTGTGTGGTCGAGTGCCCAACCCTTCTCGTCTTCCAAGTACTTCATATTGTGGTTTTTGTCGTTAAGCTTGGAATATTGACCTTCGGGAGACTCATTCCACTCCTTCCATGTCTTCGGTGCCCAAAAACGAAGCAATGGGTAGTCATCTCATTTGAATTGAGGTAAAGGCGGAAGGTCGGGAGGTGCGGGTATACACTGGAATGCGACATCGATGGTTTGCGATGATGTGCCAGCATTGGCGCTTGTGCGAAGCTGCCCAACCAACGTGTCGTAGGAATGCCTCATCATGACCTTAGATGATAGACGGAGCTTAAGAAAATATTGGAGAAGCATACTGTAATGTAGAACGTGCTGCTTCGATAACCTTGATCTCTATCTGGAGCTTTGTAATGGTTTCCTCCAGTGCTTGTATGCGTTGGATATACTGCATATATGCGGGTTAGATCATGTACATGCTTGGATACGACTCACCTGATTGAATTGATACTGATTATTAGACGTAGACCATTGGTTGTGTGATGATGCAGAAAAATGATTGTTTGTCTTGAAAGGATCCGAAAACGATTGATGCAGAGGTTCCTCATACGAATTAGAATGATTGCCTGACAGAGAAAAATCAAAGGAGGGAACAGAAGACATAATTTATGGGATCGTGATTGTGTCGTATGTCGTGATTGTGGTAGAAGAGCAAAGTGTAAGAAAGTCGCCGCTTGAAACTAGACTACCCTTCACTTCGACTACACTTCCTTACTTATGGTTACAAGGAACACTGTATTAATCTGTAGAATCATCATCATTATTTGGAATCTCCTCGCCAAAGTGTGCAATCTGCATCCCAGTTTTTTCTACAAGAAAGTACTTGTTTCCGACTCTGAGATCGCCAGGGGGAGAGTATGGAATCATGGTGATGACGGATTGGATGGAGAGAATATCAATGGCACAAAGACTACCTTCACCAAGCTGCAAACATGAGATGAGGACACCATATGATCGCGAGAGAAAATCTTCATCAGGAAGCGAATACAATGTGACAAGTGCGACATCCTTGAAGTGAACTCCAGGATTTTCATTGGCCTCATCTGCTTCAGCATGATTTTTATTTGCTACAAGGCGTGCAAAGTAGCGCACTTCAGCGAATCGTATGGTATCGTTTAAAGTGATCTTTCATATATTCAGTAAAATATGCAATGACTCGATCCTTATGATGTCCTACCTTTATGTTGCGGGCCATGCGTACCTTTTCTGGTGCTCTTTCCATCTCGACAAATGTCAATCGAGCTATCTGTCCATTAGGTAACCGGAGTTGACCCCAACGACGGACTTTTGCGGGGTGTTACGAACCTGGTCGTGACCCCTTCTCTTGTCGTTCCCCGTCTATGGGACATTCCTCTACTCGACGATACTAACGAGTTATCTATTGACCGTTATCTATTTCCCCGCGTATTATAGGTCACGTGACTACCCTTAGTCATCCATGGTTAGTGCCCACTATAGCGCTCACGTGATCTGGTCTCCTATCTATTGTTTGTACTTATTGACACTTTTATAGCCGCTCGTGGATCTACGATCCCCTCCGGTATTCACATCGCCGATATCGTGGTACAGGGTATCTTCATAGATCCCACCCGATTGATTGTTCATATATCTATAGATCTGCCACACCTCGTGTGCACCTCACGGTACGATCTTCCATTCCCTTCTCACGGTCCCTGGCATCTTCCATTCTGCCACACCACGTTGTTGCCTTATGGCTTTACTTATCGCATAGCCCTAGCTAGTCTAGATATAGGCAAGACCTGCCCTTAAGGCATGGTCCGTGCGCATGTACTATAGTATATATAATATAGCACCTAGCAAAGACAAGACTCCCCAGTCTTGATCTTCTAAGGGTCTTGTGCCTTCACCGCTAGTGAACACTCACCCGTTAAGGAACTGGTCGACTCCATCATTGCGAGTCTACACTTTATCTTCGAGTCTACTATTGTTACCACAAGATCATCGGTCGTAAACCCGATAAGTGGAGCATAGGCAAGCACCATAGGCTTGCGCACCCTTTAGCTAACTGCACTCCGGCGTTAGCTCTCCTTCTTAGGAACCTCCTCGATAGCTCCGCTTCACGGGGGCTGGCTGGTGCAGATACCTAGCAATAACCTGCATCTCTTCATCGGCTATGCCGACAGGATTGGGATCACGTTTGGGGAGTAGGACATAGCCGTTGCCAAGATCTGCGCTCCCACGTACAAGAGGTTTTGGAGGTTTTTGTAAGGATGGAATCATGGCCTTGAGAGCGTTGACCTGACATCTGCGTATCCCTTGCTGAGCAAGGTTAGAAAATGGATCGGAGGGCTGTCGGATTTCCTGGGTAAGATTGCCTATAGTGCGTTCCATGGTCCATTGTGATGATGAGATTGGTGAACCGATCCGAGCAGCTTCGGAGGCAAGATGACATGTAAGGTGCACACAGGGCCGGACAAAGTGAATCCGATCAACCCGCCGTTGATAGAACAAGGATTCAAACTCCAGTTCCCATTCCATGAGTAGCTGATGAGCTTGTTGGAGGTGCAAGTGCTCGATACAATATTGACCCATAATGCGAACGCCAGCAATGAATTTGCAAAAGTTTTTCCAGACGTTTTCAGGGAGGATTCCGTACAGAAGGCCAGGACAGAGACCATATATCCAGATGATATATTCAGTGCATTTGTACCATGAGTTTGCATGTAGGCTAGGGTCCCGGGGTGCGACATCAAATAATCCTGGAAGATACGGCTTGCAGTTTGCTACGGCTTGGCCATGTGCTTCCCAAGTGACATTGTTCCTGAGTACTGCCCAAAACCACGTGGATCGATCATCGGAAGGACCGCAGTCTAAGGTACCACGAAATAGACTGTACCAAAGTGAGGCCATGTTTGCACCGATGAGGTGCATTAGTTCAGATGAGAACGACTCTGGAATGCCAAGGAGATGAGTGGGCTGTAGTCCAAGGAGGATACTTGGTCCAACTATGCCTGTTTCCAAACGACGGGACTGGAATTGATTTAAATTGCGGGACTCGAGCACGTATCGAAGATGGTGGACATATTCGCGTGATGTGCTTGTTGTGATGTCGAATGGATCTACATCATCATGATTGCAACCTGGAATGTCGTAGTTGTGTGGTTTCAGGAGAGCTGGGTAATAGGTCGATCCGCCAGGTTTTCGCCGACCTGTTAGAGGACAGAGCAAGCGGCATCCACACTTTCCTTGATGGCCAATGAAGTTGCTAAGCGTTGTTAATCCAGGTCCATCTGCACATCCAAGGAAGAAGAACAAGTGCGAGAGAAAAGCGCGATCTTGTGCAGCATCCCATACCCGAAGGCCTTCTCGTTGCAGTGCGGATAGATGGTGAAAGCCTGGATAGAGGAACGACTCGATGTGCTTGGGCTTTTTCGGACCAGGAATGATTCCACCAGGTAAAACAAAACTTTTCTTGTACCGGTTGTCGGGTGCGAGATCGAGGATAATCCAGATATAAATTCAGCAATCAGACTCTTTACTATCGAAGAGTTGCGCACCGTCGATTGAGAACATAAGCAGGGTATCATCTGGTCCTATCTGCCCTTTTTGAACAGCATCGAGGTAGGCTTCACCACAGAATACATCATCATACTTGTCGACAAATCCATCGTTGCGCTCAAGCTCTTCAAAGAGCTGTTCTGTGCGTTCAGCACGATAACGCATTTTGCGAGCAGTGTCAGGGTGTCGATGGAATGCTTGAAGTTGGGGGCCAATGGGAATCGTGTTGAAAATGGCACGCGGAAGTCTCTTTCCACCAGAGATTTTGTGACGAGGTTCGTGGCATTCAGGACATTCCTGAATATGCATATAGCACCCTGTATATGCAACACAGGAATTGATGCACATGTCCTCGATGATCGGTGTTACTCCACTCATCTGAGTGAGCATCTGCTTCATGCGGTATAGTGTTGGCAGCGACGAGTCTTGAAAACGGTGCTGAATGGCTTCTCGAATATCGTTGTATGCCTCCTCTGAGGAGTGTTCGAGTGCCAGGAAATTTTTCAAAGCAAGCTCGATATCAGGGTCCTCGATGCGAAGGATTTCTGTTGGGGGGTTACGCAGCCATTCAAGCGCATCACCAATAAGTCCATCATCGTCCAATGACGCTTCTCTGAGGGCTTTTATGAATGATAGGTCTCGGACATGCTTCTCGAGTGTTGCGATTTCCAATAGCTCATCAATGTCAAGCAACACAAGGGGGTGTGCCTCATGATGTGGGGGAAGAGATTCCTGACATTCGTCTGCGGGGGCCGGTTCATCTGCGGGGGCTGGTTCATCTGCGGGGGCTGGTTCATCTGCAGGGACCAGTTCGTCTGCGGGGGCCAGTTCATCTGCTTGGGCTGGAAGAAAATCCAGATCATCATCAAAGTCTGGAGATGGAAAGGCTGATTGATCTCGAGCACTTGAATGCGAACGTGTCCGAGTCAGTGACTCAGCACGCATTGGAGAACGTTCAATCGAACGCCCACGTGGCAAAGAGTGGGGGGGCGAATGACTGTGAGATCGAGAGCGACTAGGAGAAGGAGCACGATCATGATGATGTAGTGTAGAGCTTCCCGGATCCTGGATGGATTACATAGGAGAAATTAGTTTCAATGTCTTACCGTACAAGGAGTAAGGTAAATGCTAAACGAACAAGACGACGCTGCTGTCCTGGAGGTGCATCAGAATCGGCGCCGTGATCGTCGTCCAACTCCGAGTCGGAGGGCCTCTTGACACCAATCACTGGAGCACTTGAGTTACTAGCAACGTGATTGACTTGGAGGAAGGCTCGGAATTCCTCTGAACGACCAGCCAAGCGAATCGCATCCTTCTCGTCCTCAGAGGCTTCAAGTAGATGTTGTCGCCAAGTCCGGGCCGTATTGAGTTGTCTTCGACGGCCTTTGCAGTACTTCCGACATACGCACCAGAATTCTTGACCGGCAGGCATAGTCGTCAAACGTGTACATATGGAGATGGTGCAGGGAGAATTGCATGATATTAAATTCTAATACATAGTGAGTTTCATGAAGTGATAGCATAGGAGATCTATGTATGCGCTATGAGATGGAAGGGGACACGGAACGACTAGGTTGCCATATGGATCATAGATGCAACATAGGTAAACATACGCAAACCTCGAAACGCATATCCCTCTTTCTCACTGGGGTTCATGACCCGACATAAGTTATGTTTCAACTTTCGGCCGTATCTCCGACGCGAGAATGAAAACCACGTGAGGCTCATTTTCTAGCTTCTCTGTCTTGTTCCCTCACCAACACACCTCATGATGATGGCGCTCCCTGTCCAATAGCAACGCAGGCTCACTCTTTACTTGATAGGCTTCCGTTTTTAATATACAACGGACTCACTTATCCCACTGCTTTCAGGCACTAGATCTTACTTGCATTTTTTTTCCCCCTGCATCCTGCAACGGCACCGAAATTAACCATAGACCATAGAATCTTCCCCATCATAAACGACTCAACTAGAAGCACTAACCGACTTCCAGCTTGCAGACAATATCACTAAACGATACCACAACAGGTGCCCTATTACCCACTATAAAATACACAAATGATGCATCCTCTCTCGCCCATTTCTGTTCTCCCAGCACTCGTTTCCCTGCATGTCTACAACGCGTCGCGTGTCAGCGAAGCGCTCCGTGCCCTTCAAGATTTGTATTTTCCTTATGCAATGTCATTAACGATGGCAATGACGGGTGGCATACCGGTACTGAAGCAGTCACTGTCAGCGGCTGTGCCGACTGTCCAGCGCAAGAGAACGGTATGCCACGTCTACCATGACGGTGTGCCCGATTCCGGGTATGCCTCTGCCGAAGAAGAAGATCGGGACGATGAAGAAGATCAAGGAAATGAGGAGAGGGAGGAACTGGTTAGATTACGTTCCGACGCACTCGAGCGCGGCTACGCAATAAAATGGCTGACTGGAGTGGTGAAACGAGGCAACGCTTGGATTGATACGGCTAGCTCACCCGCAACCGCCGACACGCCGACGTCTTCGTCCGAGGAGCAGGCAGCAAGGGTGGCATGCCTCGAGGACGCGTCAAGACTCCTTTCGCGATTTGCAGGCGGCGATGCAAACGGGCAAGCGTTAACGCGGACATTTGTTTTCCCGTTCCGTGCGCCACTGGATTCATGCTTCTCGTGTCATCATTGCCGTCCCAGTTCTCTAAATGATTCGCCGCCTACCGCACCAACAACAATGCCACCGCCGCCGATTGTGCTCGAATTGAATGACGCACCCGTGGACGAGACCGACCATACAGCTGTCGGGCTCCAGAGCTGGGGAAGTGCAATCGTATTCGCCGAACGCATGTGTAAGGATCCGGATCGGTACCTCGGGGCGTTGGCCTGGTGTCCTTGCACCTGCCCCTGCACGATTGAATCGGAGAACACTAGCGGACGCAGGGATATGGTGGTAACGAAGACGAAGACGACGGCACGTCGACGGAGGTTGCTCGAGCTTGGAGCGGGGACGGGTCTACTTAGTATCACGGCTGCGGAGATCCTGTCCCGGGTGAACGCGCGAGCGGACATTGAGGCGACGGACTATCACTTGGGTGTGTTAGAGAATCTTACTCATAACGTGCAGCACAATCGGAGCGTGGGGGTATTTGTCAAGAAGCTCGATTGGTGTGCGGTGGCGTCTACCGAGATCCCGGGTGTCGATGTGGACGAAGATGATGGTGAGGGTGATGATAAATTGGGGATGTATGACGTCGTGCTTGCAGCGGATGTGGTATATCACCCCGAGCATGCGTGCTGGATCAGGGGGTGCATAGAGCGCATGATGAAGAAGACGGGGGTGTTTTGGTTGATCATTCCAATGAGGTCGATTGGGAGACACGAGGGATTGGGCAAGACTGTGGAGGAGGCATTCCCCGTGGTGGATATCAGTGCGGCGGAGTGCACATGCAATCGAGAACTGAAGAGGGGAGGGAAGGGCAGGGAGCTTGCAATCGTGAGTCGAGAAGCTGTAGAGCGAGTAAATGGGGTGGGTCGGGTGGATGAGGGTGGATATATGTTGTTTCAGATTTGCTGGGTGTAATTCACCATCAACGAACTCATGGGCCACAGCACACTATCACGTCACGGCGATGCAACAGGACCGGATGCATCAATGAGGATAAGAATGAGGACAGACGCGATAGCGACGCCGACACAACGGCGATGGCATGCTAGCGTAACAACGCGACGACGAATGGCGGTTGAACGTCGGAGCACACGACCAGATAACGCGTGCAACAAGTCGAACAACTTGAACACGTTTTCCTGTCGGTCGTGCGGCAGTCGGTGGACGCATTTCGTGAGCGTCATGTCCAGCAGCTCGATGCCACGCCTCATAGCCGGTCGCCGCGTCTGTGATTTTGTTCATCAACACGCGTGCAGATCCAGCGCCGCCAGGTCCAACTTATCCGAGAGCGCAAGTCGATAAGCGCGTGGAGTGTCGCCACGCTCGTCAACACACTCGACCCGTCACGGTCGTGGTACATCACTTCGACAAATGGTTCTTGCGTCGCCTCTGGAGCCTCAGACGAGATCACCGCGAGATGGCTTCTGAGCTTCCCTTTCCGCTCGCAGAACGATGTTGTAAGCGCTGATCCGATTAGGGAGTCCGATGAAGTCCGCTGCGGGAAGGGGACGTTGAGTAACGTCCGTCGTCATCGTTGTTCAACGTTCAGATCTCAGAAGTTTGCCGTGGCCTAGGCAGATATGAAATGCAAACGCAATGACCAGTCCGTTTAACTACTGGCTAGACTGATATCTGGCAGTTACATGTTTACGGCTATTGAGTTTTCTGCAACAGGTCAATGGCGGAGTTTCAACGCCTCCGCTCGAGCTGAGACGAGATAGGATACGATGCTCGCACGCTTGATTCCTTCAAGACGACCATGGCTGACCAAACAATGCTGACGATCTCTTACGCGCTATCCTTGCCATACGGAACGAATACTCCATCATCGCTCACACCGAACAATGAACATGCCTTTTCGATAGAGAATGGGAGGGCAGCATCTAGCAATAACCGAGAGTACTACGAGGCGCTCCGCAAGGCCATCGCAGCTGCGAAAGATAAGGTTGGGGAGGAGCTGACGACGTGGAGAGATGCCCTTGGGAACGCAGAGTTAGGAAAAGAGAAGGTGGCCAAAGCCTCCCGAGCAGAGGATGAGGATGAGGATGAGGATGAGGATGATGAAGAGTGAAGATCGTCAGGTGAGGAAAAGGTTGACTTGAGTAAATCCCGCTAATAATATGAATAGACTTGATTATACTTTGGCGTACTATAGTACATATACTCCTTGCGGGCCGTATCCAAAAGTGCGTGCCCATACGTGCCAGAGGCAATGTAACCTATCGTATGTCCCTCAGCTTCATCTCTCTACCTGCTCCACGGCCGTAAACTCCTGTTTTACCCTTTGATGGCTCATTCAGGTTACCACCGATCGTCGTGGTTTGTAAAGGATCTGCCTTGAGGTCTGCACTGGATACATCATTCATTGTCCCTAGGCGATATCGATGAAAGGTGAGTTCTTAATTTGACATGGGTGCGTTGAATTCTTGTACTTCCGAGTCTGTCCTTTTGTCTTTTCGAGTTCGTTGATGTCACATGGACGGTGTCACTGTCAGCAACCATCAGTAACTCATATGGCGGGACATCGTAAGCCAGATATAGGCCTCGATCGAGATTATCGATTCTGAGTAAGTTGGTTAGTATATGGGATGATTATCAACTTGTCAAAGCCAGCCAGGTTTGATTGACGTGCGCCACGGCATCTCATGCTTGCCATTACATAAAGGTTTCTCTCTCTCGCACCACGACAGGGACTCTGAGTCGCGTATCATTTATCGTCCCATTTCCGCCGGCCATTTTCACTCAAGCCTCTTGGGGGTTGGATACTGTAATACGGACCGCGATGACCCCTTCGATTAATACGAGTCGAATAAGCAATCTGGCGATAGCACGTTCCCGTACCGGACGACGAGTAGGACTTGTGTGACGAATAACCCCGAAGTTCAGATCACATAGTATTCCTTCTCATCCCCCGCGCCCCTCTTACTCTACAATATTACGGTACCAGGTTATCCCATTGACCGTTACGTTCATCAGCACGTTCCCCTCAGATTTCCTTTTCTTTACTCGTTCTTCCTGATCAGGCTTTCCTGATGCGATGGCGTTGCCGGTGATCGTATTCATTGGACGCGTTCCAGATGGCTCGACGGTGCTAATTTGAGGCGTTGGAGGCATATGGCAAGAACATGGGCGCATCATACGAGCAGATTTGCCGTCGGAGCTGATGTGGCCTTCCTCTTATGCATTGAATGCAGGTCTCCTGTATAGACAACGCCACCTAAATCCGGTGACGTTCCACTGCAGGTTCAGTCTGCTCGCGAGAGGATCGATCCATGATCTGTATGCATTGATCCATCCAAAATGAAGCAATGGATATGTTCTTTCCTACGTACATCACATTTTCGTCTATATGACATTGCGTCGGAAAGACATGATCACAGATAATACAACGATAAGTGTCCGGTTAGGCGCACTGCAGCTCATAGGATGTAGGGACTGGTGTAGTTGTATCTGGGTGGAGGGTAGAGAAGGTCAGAGTAGGAAAGGGAGAGTCTGAGATTGGTCAAAGGCGCGATGACAAATTAAAAGTCAAAGGAACGAGAGCGACACAAGAGCGTCCAGATGTCCGTGAAGTAGAGAAAAAAAAAGGCAGGGGTTCCTCCAGTCGTAACAAGACCGTAACTGTTACCAGAGATAGAGACCCGAGACCCGTCCAATCAATTTATGCCGTCTGCTTTTCTTCTTCGCTTCCGTTGTTTGTGGCGACCCCCGCCGCATCCGCATCGTCATCACCGTCATACATGGCCTCGACTGTTCGCGATATGCGCACTTCGATCATCTGATGGACAGGAGGAATAAAGTAAAAAGAACGAGCGAGTGTACGTTAGAGGGTACGCCCTGGCGCAGAGGGGGGAAAACGAATTCGGACGCACCGAGCTCCCGCGCTTCAAGTTGTTAGATTGCGGCGAGAGGTGCTCGACCTGTACCTGCGCCTGAGTCCAAAGAAACCATGGGAGTTAGGGCGGTGTGGACAGGTAAGGAGGGGGGTAAATGAAGGGATGGAAACGACAAAAGCAGCGACCAAAACAGAAAACCGTCAGCAATCCATGCTTACGGTTCCGTCACATGCGACGCAGAGCACGTACAGAATGTTGCCGTGGACTCAGGGGACTCAAAGGTCCAGTTTCATCATCTCTGACTGCAAACGCAATGTCAGGCACTAACGCAATGGGTCGCAGTTGATGAGCATATCGATTCCAGGACTTGCGGATCTTGACCCGTGCGTTCAAACTGACAGAAAGAAGCGGATGAGGATCGAATCTCGATAGATTGAGAGCAGGGCCACGCACGTTGCAAGGAGGGAGTTGGCGTAGACTGTATGAGTCGACCATGAATGGGTGCAATGTGTCAAGGTGGAACGGGTCAACGCACGTTTCGCAACTACAAAGTAGAGTCCAAGGAATATCCGATTGTTTGGCATTACAAGCCACTAGCGGTGAAGATGATAGTCAGAAAATCGGTGTGTCATAGTTACACGTAAAAACATACGCAGATGAGCGTAGCGACTGCACCAAAACTAACGTCATGCTATTTAGTTACGAGAAGTGCAAGCACCTAGCATAGCACCAACTCACCACGTAGCCGACCCACTTTCTATCGTCCACAGCATCAGGGTATCGACAATACGATTCGTACTTCACTCGCGTCATGAGCATATTATACGAATAGTCTAAATATTCTTGACAAACCTTGGCAATAGCGAACCACTCCGTGTTGATCCCAGAAAGTAGCAAAGGAATGTCGTGATAATGACATCGGCGAGGGCAGAGAGAGACAGCCCCAATGTAAAGACCCACTGTGGTGCATGATTAACAATAGACTCGTCGCCAGTAGAAAAAGGAGGCAGCGAACCGATGGAAAAGGGTGTCCGAACAAGCTGTATCTTCCCAATTTGATCCTGAAAGGATATTAGAGTCTGAACGATGTCCTGCCAGTGCACTGATCAAGCTTACATTTCTGCCATTGTTACTGCGGGAAGGATTAACATCGCGATGAGAAGCAATGTAAAGTCCTCACCACTTGCAGCGACTATGGATAGTAAGATATTATGAACGTGTAGCAACAATCAGAGCAGGACGTACCCAACCGCACAATCACGATAACAACCTATGTTGACGACTTGGTCAGGGTCAAGAACGACGGGTTTTCTTATTATGATACCTACCACTGGACCCGCGACTGCTAGACTATTTTGTTGCACTACGCAAGAAACAAGGGTGTCAATCATTGGAACGTGCGGCAGCCGTAGCACACTGACATCTATATATCCTATAGGCAAAAAAGCTATCCATGATGGTCGTCAACACAAGGATGCACGATGGCTAGAGAGGGCTCACTTTTGAACTAGGAATGTCGTTATTGCCTAAAACCACACATTAGAATACCTGTCTTAGACGAGTGCAGGATACTGGCGCACTGTCAACGCAACCGTCGGCTATATTTGCCTTGTCAACTATCGTTATATTGCATCCCGGTATCAAAACGCACCCCGATGCTCCTGTGCACACACTTTCATTAGTCGCCAAACAAGTAAAATCTACGGGTCACTATTGCTTACCAGGGAATCACGTCTACCAAATCCAAGTTGCCGTAGGGGAGGATCACCGAATTCCAGACAGCAACAGCGACGAATGCAGAATGACACAAGTCAAGGAGCCTAACAATCCATCAGTCTATTATGGCTCAG
Organism: Leccinellum albellum; assembly: GCA_038090015.1. Lineage (NCBI taxonomy): Eukaryota > Fungi > Basidiomycota > Agaricomycetes > Boletales > Boletaceae > Leccinellum > Leccinellum albellum. The sequence goes on from JBBPLX010000134.1 coordinate 27,276, forward strand.
GCTCCGGAGATCTCATCGGCTTCAAAACGCACCATATTGCTACCACCTAGTGGACAACCAAAACACTTCAAACATCTACCAGAGGAAATACATGACACCTGACTTACGAGTACCGTTGTTGTCCACTGTTCAAGCTCTGGGTAAAATTGCCAGTACACTACAAACTGCATGCTAACGCATCCTGAAAGGCTGTCAAAATGTGAATGTGATCAACACTGGATGGCGCGTCGAGTTAGAAAGTTAGCATCCTTACCCAAAAGCAAATAGCCCCCCCAGCGCGATCGGGCCACAAAATGTATTAACGTCCACCGCGGCTGTACCGGACATGGGCAAACGAAAGACCAGCTTGAACGAATGGGTAGGAAGAAGAAAGAAGGATTCACAAGATCAGTATGTCCATATGTCGTTATAATAAGTAGGTTCGAGGGCAAGAAGCTGGGAAAGTTCAATACGAATCTGATGTGAACTGCCTTCTTCTCGATATCGTCTCATTGCAACCCGCCAAGCATGAGCCAGTGGATACCATGCCTTGCCGTAAAATCCAATCTCTGAAAATTATTCTCGGGAGATTCAATCTCTATATGAACGTAAGGAACGTGTCTCATTTCAGGACAGAATGACCATCCGATCGTGCTCGTCGACGAGCATCAGGTTCACGCGCGCGGTTCTGCGAAATCACTTCGTCCATAAAGTACACCATGACTTGATCTCGTCTTGCAAGAAAATGGGAGAATATTTATGGTAAGAACTCTAGCTTGGAGCGGAGCCGTCGCCGATCAATGATTGTAGAAAAACTGGACTCGGAGCTCCAAGTTGTAGGCGCCGGTACCGGGAGCAGTGCCAAAACTGGTATGTGTCTCGTTATTTTAGCGCTATCTGGCAGGGCGAGCTGTCAGGCTACGAAAAAGTTTGTATGGTTCCAACGTCATCAGAAATGAAAGGAGATTCGGCTGTACCATGCATTAGTTTCCGACGGCAGGTGGCAGACACGACTGTAGTGTAATAGAGGAAATGCTGGTTCCAGCCTATCAGAATATTGTAGCCGAGTTCTGGGGCTGCCCGGGCAACCTCCGTTTGGATTAGCCTGAGGTAGGTTTTAAAAGCTCCGAGGACCATCGGTTCTCTCCCCTCCGCCTGTTTGTCGCCGCTTGTACGATATCGTCCCAGTCTATTCGTGTGCTATAACTGACATCCGACGAATCGAGTGAAAAAAGCCCGGGTACGAAGGGTCCATCCAAAAAAAGGGTGCCATCCGAGTCGCGCGCTCTTCGGAATACGGACTCTGAATGATACAATGCATCACTCCATGGCGTTGATAGGAACGTTAGCCACTCTCCATGATCACATGGTGCTCCATCGCCAAAGTGAGCAAGCAACAACTGGTAAGCCTAGAATTTCCAAAGAGGAAAACGAGCGCTGCCCGGATGCGAAATTTCCATCAAAATGCAGGTTGCCCCTCGACGTCATGCACCTTTCAATGAGACACGCCCGAGCTAGTCTGAACTAATATGATATATGGCAACCTCTCTGCATCTTCGGTTATCGGATGCGTCTGAAAGCGGGCCTGGTACCGCAATCGCAGCTCTTTCCCTCGGCGAGCCCCCGCATACTAGCCTAATCTCAAATCTTCAGGAGCTTTGAAAACCTCCAGTGCCATGCTCTAATACTTTCGAAAGTACTTGTCCGCACGAGCATCAGCGAGCGATCAAGATGATTCCCCCCAGTACCCTCGTTGCCCGGGCTTCCAACGCCACGATACCTCAAGAGTGCAGGCCATTCTCATTCCATTCCAACGTGTGCGTCGGAGATCTGATTGCGATCTTGGGTATGTCTCAACATCTACCCGCTCCTATCTTATACCTGATTCCTGAGTTGTTGTCGCAGCATTCAGCATCTCCAGCGTTGGGTTCGTCTGCTGGGTCATCCATGCATTCCGCAAGATGCGTCAGTTCCCGTTCAGCTATAAGCCAGAGGGCAAGGGTAAGCATATACTGCCCTGCCCCCACTGTTCCTTTGGCAGTGTTGACGTCCACGTCCATAGCCGAACTCGGAGATGGGAACCAAGGAGTCTATCCCTACTGTGCCCATTTGGCCATTGATAACCCGATCGTCCCCCAGCAGAGTGTCCCCCAGATATCCAACCCCCTCGGTCGAACGCAGACACAGATGTTCTCATCTCAGCCGGAAGAGGAAATTTATAGGCAATCTGCTCCTACCTCGTATGATCCTCTCGTCGCGTCAACTGATCCACTCACTACACCGCACACGCCTCGTTGTCCCCCACCTGTGGGTGGACGGTCCAAGCGGACCTCTTCGCACCATCCAGATCGTCATACATCGTCCTCGCGAGCCGGACCTTCTGGAGGATACGAGTTCGGAGATCAATACACCGGAGACGTCGATCCCCCGTGCGCCAAGGGCTCGTTGTACTGTGGATATGACTCTCGTCTGTTTATAGGATATGTAGAAGGGGAACACATGATGTATGCGCGCTGAGCGTCGCCGTCGGGGATAGGATCCTCTGTTGTTGCAGATCTGACAGTTATCATGTAGTTACTTGGAATCTTTCCACGTCCTAGTCTAGTTGCAACTTACGGATAGATAATGGTGGTTACTTCGAGTATCTGTCCGACCGCTGCATGCACTGGAGACTCGCGTGGGATGATGGACTGTTGAGGATGAAATTCAATCTCTGCTATGAGATAAAGATCTAAGGCGAGAGACTGTTGAAATTGCGGACACAGGAAAACCATCAACAGGCATATTCACTCCGATTGAAGGGCAGGTCCCATCAGGTCATAGGGAGGTGCATCATGTACATGTGCTGAATGCACTACAATACAAAGAATCATTACACCTCATTCTCATCCAAACTTGGTCGGAGGTCTGCATCATATACCAGGGATAGTACTAACCGGTTCACGCCTTGCCCTTCCGCTTCAACTCCTCATGCTCCTCAGCCATGATCTCCGCGTCAATCTTTGCACCCTTTGACGGCTCATTCCCATGGAAAGTCGCTGGTCCCAAAGGATCCACCTTGGGGTCTGCACCCGGACTCATCGCCATTCCCTGTCCATGGGCGATTTCCAGGGAATGCTGATGTGCCTCCGCCATCTTCTGCCCAATCTCACGCTCATCTCTGCGGTCAAAGAAATTACAGGAGGGACCAGTCATCGGACATATCATCGATGACGAGGCGATAGATAATAGACATACAGCTGGTCGATATCAATATGCCATTGATCAGGGGCATGCTTCTTAGGTAGGTTGTGGTTCGTTTTTCCGGCGGGAGGTCTGTCACCAGAAAAGTGAAGAGTTGAGGGTCTCGGTGAGTGTCTAAGTTGGTTAGAGAGCAAGAGACGTACCGCTGTTCATGGTCCTCGTATATCTGGGGGTTGCCCACCTTGGACATCATCGCACCGCTTGAATGTGCTTTGGTCATGTCTTTCTAACGGCGGGTGGCTGAATGGTTGGTAGTAAGCGTAAAAGTTAGGGGATACTGTGTCATGACATCATGTCGAAACCAACTAGGTTCCAAAATACTACTTGAATTTCAGAAATGACGTACGACAACCACAGGTGAATGTAGGAACCACCGGCCTGCATCTCTACTGACAGCAAATATGCAAAGATGACATAGCACTAAGACGTGCCAAAAGAAACCTTGTTTTCCGCACTACTTTGGCACAAACCACGGTGGATCGTTCACTAACGACAAGTATGGCCTGTAATTTGACATGAGTGTGTTTGATTCAAGTTGAATTTTTACCGGTGCCTTTTAACTAAGAAGTATGTCACGTGCTACTACTAGTCTACACTCAGAGTCAGTGGTACCTGACTGAACAGTATTATGGCTGCTGGCGGTCGAACCGACAACTGCTAGTTGTGGAATATTCGAAACAGCGTGGCAATCTAGTCAGTGTTTGTCTCCCAAACTGTCAGAGGCAGAGACGATGAAATGACACTTGTCTGGACTCCCGCCGCAACAATGGCAAAGGTGCCAATGATGGCCCGGGGCTCGGAAATGAGTTCGTGGTGTTGACGTCGAGGTAAAGTGTCAAGTTTCAAAGGTATTAGTTCTCTGACTGTCGTTCCTACCTGTCCGAGCCCCGTAGCTTCTTGCGAAATTTGAAAGAGGAAAACAAAGTATCCGTGTCGTACGATCACTTCAAGGACTCGCAAGTGGACTCTGGTGTCGATTAATTTATTTGTCATCTAGTTTCCGCTAACCTTTTTATGCAGTAGGGCATTTCATTCCTTCTTATCTTATTGAGCTCGCCCCTGGTTGGTGCCCGCCCCTTTCACCCTTCATCCTTTAGCCAGAAGCACAACATTATCCTTCTTACGTTCCTGCTCGGACTCCAAACCTTCGTTTCTGCTCAGGATGGGGTAATACATGTTTCGACAACCAACACTTCTGAAGACAGTTACTCCTGCGATCCTAACAGCTGCCAGCTTCCTAAGTGCAATTGCGCGAGTACAAGTCCTCCGGGTAGTCTCAGTCCCGTGCGTTAGTCTTTCTTCACTCTATAATGACGCACCACTAGGTTGAGGTTCCACGATTTGTTGTGCCTAGTGCAGATGACGCAGTCCAGCCTTACACTCTCGATGCTGTCAGTCAATTCCTTGCGCATCGCCAGGACCCCAATGGGTGTCCGTTGAGAATGACCTATTTCACATCACTCAACTACACTAACTACACCTCATCACAGATTGGTATGTGATGTGACAGGAAATGAAATTACAGACCATACATGCGTAAAATTGTTTAGCTCACTCGAAAGTGGACTGGATTTGTGTTTAGGATGGATGACCCAAGTCAGTTCCTCCCGTGTCAAAGATCAACGGCAAATTGATTGTCCTCAACGCTCTTGCGGGAATCCCCTTTAGCGCTGTCAAGGGTTTTCGTGCACCCTTCCTCAACTACACCAGCGAAACTTTTCACCTGCTTGCTGCAACCAACTTTTCGTATGATTCATCCACTGTTTCTTCCATTCCTGTCACCGACTCGAATACGGATTCTTACTGGCCATACACATTGGACCATGGCCTTGCAAACGACTGTTCCACGACCCAAGGGATCTAAGGGCAACCGTAGACCCCTGGCATCTGGGAGATACCCATGTATGCCTTTTTTGATGAGCTCAGTATGGACGGACCGCATCTCATGGATCCCTGGCTAGACGCCGTCAATGGCACGTTGACGGTCAATGATTCTGCCGCCCTGGAGAACACATTCATTGCCCATTACAACGGGAACCGTCAGCCGATCGGACTGTACACCCACCCTATCCATCTCTGTGTAAGTGGGATGGTCAACCTGTGGTGCTATGCTTCGGGTCCTCATACTTGTTCATAAACAACGTATCCCAGCGTTAATGATCTCCACCATCAACATGATCAAGCAGTACCTGAATTGGCTTCAGGAGTAACAGGACATGTGGATCGTGTCCAATGAACAGCTACTTCTACTTTCCTCGGTCCAGAACCCTGTTCATGTCTCCAGACTGAATTCGTTTGACCCTCTCAAATGCCCGACCCTTGAGGCTGATCCCATACCGGTCAACGAGCTAGGTCTACCGGATGAGTGCCCCTTTTCGGATTTCCCGTTCCATACTTGCATGCGTCTCATTTTCTTCGGACGTCGGGTACTGTGGGCCCCGCTGACCATAATTCTGATCAGTATGGCTGTCCACAAGTGAAACTTGTGCCGGTCAACCCAAACCCATCCCAGCAGGTTGCCGACATCAGCGCTTCAGCAATCCCGATTCAGATGTGAGCCATTCTGCTTCCATCTTTCTCATCATTAGTGTTTCATGCAGTGAAATGGTGACTTTCCCCCTCCTCTTGCTCCGACGTAATTGCGCGACTACCCCAATGGTACGAATATGACAGGCAGTGACGATGCGAACTCAGAAGGATCGGCCGCGAAGACGAACAGAGCATTCATGCAGAGGGATCTGTTGTGGACGGGACATGTAGGTGGATTGGTCGCGGTACGTGTGGCCACTGCGGCCGTGTTCGGGCTCCTCTTATGAAGGAACCGTTCCCATGCAATCCAACTTTACGGGTGCACGCCGCCAACGACATTTCTTCAAGGATTCAACCTGTTCATAATAGAACATGCTGTTATCGCGTATCGATGCATAATCCCAGAAGCCAGTATTTTTCCTTCGGTATACTTTTCGCAAGTTTTAATCTTGATGTTGTCATCTTGGTCTATTTACTTGCCTTTATTTTCAACATTACACGTCATAATATTGTCGCTCACTCACGTTTTTTTTACGCTTGTCCCCGGATATAATGACAATAAATACCTTTGCTTTTGCACTATCCATTTTCTGAGTATACCTCGGCAACTCACGCATACATAGATCATACACCCATCATCGTCTGAAATCATTCGGAAACATGGATAGGCTAGTAGATTACACGTTTGATAATACATTGTTGCATTGCTTGGATATGGGGTGGGCACACCACTTCAAGATCATCATGAGGACGCGATCCCATGAAAGAATGCGTCGTCATGATCTCATGCATGGTGCGGCTCCTTGTGCTCTGGTTCTGGAATCCCAGCTATCACGTCCACAACATTTTCGGGGTCATATTCGGTCTCGACTGTCCGTAACACCGTCACCTTCATCTTATAGTTGAAGATAGAAAGGTCAAGAAGTAGAGGACAGAGGATTCGAATGAGAACGGGCCCAAGGGAAAATGAAAAGGAGACGGACCGACTCAGGGTGCTTCTTGTCAGAGGGTTGAAGCGCAAACTGACTGATCTGAAAACATCCATCGAGAGGCACGGATGTAAGAAAGAGGTGGGAGAACAGCAACAACAAAGTAGGTAGGAAGACAGAAGATCGTCAGCGATTCATGTAGCCCCGCAGCAGAAAACAACGACCACTTACGGAATGCCGTCTTGGACTCATCGGACTTGCAGCTCCAGATTCCTCATCCTCTTCTACGAAGACATTATTAGGCAATATAGTGATGGGACGCAGTTGATCAGGCGAGGTGGTTTGACGCCATATTTTGCGAATCTTGATACGTGCATTCAAACTATTAGTAAATGGGTGTCATCATCGCGCCTCCATGATGTGAGAATGGGGAGAGTGACGTACGTTGCAAAGAGGGAATTGGCGTAAACTGTTGGGGCAGATAGGTAAAAAAGTGTAGAAATCAAGACGGAACCCATCGACGGACGTTTCGCGACGATGAAGTGGAGGCCAATGAACGTCCGGTTGCTTGGAATCGCGAGCCACTGGTAACGACCATCAAGTAGATCGTCGCGTCATAGTCGCATGCTGTGGCGTGCTACTTACGCAGATTAGAGTCGCAATCGTACCGAAGCTAGCACCGTCACCGTTTAGTTGCTTGAATTGTAGTCGCACTTGTACGGTGAACGCTCACCATGTAGCTAAACCATTTTCGACCGTCCATATTGTCAGGGTATCAACGGCGCGATTCGTGCTTGAGACAAACGTAAACGCTGCCCTGCTGGCAGTCTACTGGAAATAGCATACCTTTCCATCAGCGAACGTTTCGATCGCAACAAATAGAACAGGGATGTGGTGATTACAATATCGGCAAGGGCGGAGAGGCACATCCCAAGGGTGAACACCGACTACAGGTTTCATTGAAGATCAGCCTCGTCGGTATGAAATGAAATGAGAGAAACCTTTGGGAAAGGGCGTTCGAGGAGGCTGTACTGTTTTAATTTAATCCTGATGAAAGGTGAGAGGAGTCTGGCCCGTGTCATTCAGTAATTAAGCTTACATTTCTACAAAGGTCACTACAAGAAATAAGTCAATAATTTTACGAGAAATAATGTGGAAGATCTTACCGCTTGCGGCGACTATATAGATAACTAGGTATTAGTAGCACACAATGATGATTAGAGTAGTGGGTACCAAGCCGTAAAAATGAGATGATAAACTGTATTGTGACTCGGTCAGATAAGCAAATAATAGTTTTCCATTTGTGATACCCACCACCGGGCCGGCGACCGTTAACTTGTTCTTTTGCACTGTGTGGAATATACCCATTGTCAGTCATTGAGATTGATGGCATCTAGAACACATTATACCAACATTTGTAGATGCGATAGGCTAAAAAGCTAGCAGACAAGTCATCAACACATTGGTTGGTCGATATGGTGACGGGGACTCACTTTTGGGCCAGGAATGTAATCATTGCCTAGATTACGTATTAGAATACCTATCTTAGAAGCGCGAGGGGTCTCGGCTTACCGTCAACTCGATTGCTACCTAGAATCACTTCATTAATTATAGGCACATCATATTCCGGGTAGTAAAGCGTACCCCGATGCTCCTATACAACCACGCCCCCATGAGCCATGAGCTACTTTCAATATGCTACCACTCACCAAGGGATATTATCAACTGCACTCAGATCGCCATAATGGTCAATTACGGAATCCCAGACGGCGACAACGACGAATGCAGAATGACACAAGTCGAGGAGCCTGACAATCCGTCAGTCTACGATCGTTGCAGAGTCGAGACGGATTAAAAACACACCATGTCGCTATCACCTAGTAGACGACCAAAACGCTCAGGTGTCAAGTATAGTGGATTTGCGACACTCACAAGGGAATTCGTTGTCCATCGTTCAATTTCTGGGTAAACGTGCCAATACTGTATAAACTGCATGTTGACACATCCTGAAAAACTGTTAAAATTTGTAGGTGGTCAATTCTTCATCACGTACGTTGACATGGAAGATCAATATCCTCACCCGAAAGCAAACATTCCCCCCAAAATGAGTGGTCCGTAATCTGCGCTAACGTTCGCCGTAACCGTACCGGACATGAGAAAATGACAGAGGAGAGTAAATGAAAGAATGAGAGGTGGAGAAGAAGTTTTATAATGTCGACATGCCTATGCCCTTATCGTACTAGTAGAGGTAGCGGCGAGAAGCGAAGCAAGTTTTACTGGCATGACAGACACCGCCCGGTTCCTGATATAACCCCTTTGTGATTTTGTGATTGAAAATGGGCGGTAAAGGGGATCGTTATCTGGATAGACAATCTCTCTGTCGGAAACTACTTCAAGAGAAGCTTATTTGTAAGTGAATATACCTGTGTGCCAGGGAAAAGGAATACCGCATGAGCGCTTGGTCTCTTATATACCCCAGAGACATTGCTGATATCGATGAGTGTCCTAAAACACAGGCTATCTATTATTGTGCCCCCGAGGTGACGGCAATGACTCGGAGCTAGGCTGTGAACAGAATACCAATCTTTTCAACGTTTCAAACTTCTCCTGAATCAAGGAACGAACAGTGGCATACTGCACAGATAGAGGTTGGAACGGAACTTGATATCAGACGGGACGTGATATCTCGGCGATCTCCGATAACCTGAAACCCATATACTAGGTTCTGCGCTAGGAGCCGACGGTTCGCGGCGCGTTCCCCACAATGCTATCAGGAACGATCATAAGGGATAGGAGGGTGCGCGATTTGATGAGCCTCAGGTACTCGTTCCCGTGAATCGCAAGTGTCCTATGATAGACTTATTTCGATCACGCTCTGTGGAATTGTGTTCTTAACATGGGGTTACTGACAGTTGATATTGATCACTAGACAATACATACCGATGGGTTTTTCCGCGGAAGTGGGCAGAAGGAAGGCCATCAATTGGAAGTCTTGAATGTCTACTTCCCGGTGGATCAATTAGTAGACACGTCTGACAAATATACCGAGCAGCACGGTACGTTACCTTATGGAGTTCAAGTTGGTAGGTCGAAGACTCCAAGATAAGGCTGCTGAGTGCGGTTGTCAGCGAACGCAATAGTTCGATCTGCGCCAATTAGTCCGACTCCTGAAGATGATCCTGCCTACAAGTTGGAAAATGAACACAATACCTGGTTTCCTGGATGTTGGCTGTCAGGGAAATGGTCCATTCCTGACGCAAGATCACATAAATTTAAATCTTGTTGTTCAAGTGCCAGTGAAAGAGAGATTCATGTACGGCCAAATTTGACCTTTTAGGAAATCATTGTTACTCCGACACCATGGGTGACATCTCTACGTTCTAAAAGCACGTCTGCTACTAGAACGTCCTGTCGCTTCCCTTCCAAACAGCGATGAGAATCTTGTTGCTTCGCCGCTTCTGTTCGCTCGACGAAAGCGAGCAATCGGTGAAACTCTCCAAGCATCGTTCGTGATGAATCTCAAGTCGTGCGTCATATTTGTTTGCAGAGAAAAAAAGTCGACTACTGGCTGAGATTATCTTCTTCAGTGGCCTTCTGGCCTACAGTAGACTCTCATTGAGGTCCTATGTAGAGGCCAATGACGTCACTGGATCAAAATTGACGACACTAGCATTAGCAACTTGAACCTCTTCTAGGCTTACTAATTGTTCACTCTCAATGGGGTGCCAGTGTAGACCTATTCTTCATAATCACAATAAGGGTCGACCCAACCTCATACTCAAACAGCGTATACCTGAGAGCGAGGCTATCCCCAGAAGAGTACAACGGGAGTGTAGCAATATGGAGAGGATATGTCTCCGTTTTGAGCCTGAGGGCGCAACAAGAATGTGACTGTCTTTTGGTTCCTCGTATGGGCGGAACGTTCTCATACAACCCCAAACTTGCAGGAGCCCACGCGGTGAAGCACGCCAGGGACGTTCCTCTCAAGAAGATCTGCTGTTCATGAGACCAACACGCGGCCGTTGAGTATTGATGCAATACCGCTCCTACAAAACCTCTCAGAGACCAGAGTACTCAGATTTGTCTCTGGTATATGTGTATCATCCACTTTGATCCTGTCGTCTGGTGAACTACTTTTCCTTTCCAACGATCCATATTACATTGCCGCACGCTCACAGTTTTACCCTCATCGTATCTGAACCGGTTAATGTCTTTCGACAAATTCGACTTTATCACCCCGCTCGGTATAACCAGTTCGAGGAGGTTACGGGTCAGGACAAGACCATTAACCTCAGCCGAGACGTGCTCTACCTTTGCCAACGATAGCATTCTTATCGGCCGACCGCCTGGAACAACGTTGCACCTTATCATGTCTCGGGTGGAGTAGTTGATCTTTCCTCACAAAGGCACTGTCTTCGTCCACAAAGCCCTCGAACTTTTCCTGGGGAATATCCAGAACAACCTTGTAATTGCTTGAACTTCCTTCAAACTCGGGGGAATAGTGAATCCGAACAAGGCCGCAGTCACTACGAGGGAAGCTGCTCGACCTTTGCCCTCAAGGGTATTCAACTCAGTTAATACTGCTGGCCATCCTTAAACGGTGCCCGTGCTTGGTATGGCTGGCTTAGGAACTTGATGAGATCATTCTCCTGCCCGAGGTGCGCTCTGGTTGTATCCTTTTGGTCATCCTCACTCTCACCGTTCAAGTGCGTTGTGCAATCTTGCAAGCTATCTCCGTTTGATTTATACGTTCGAGTCAGTTGAAGGACAAGATAGAATTACTCAGTCTCTACGTTGAGTTGACAATTTACTACTCTACTTCTTGCCTACGAAAAACCCCTTTGATTACTTATACAGCGCCTCGCTAGTCCGTCGTCAAAAACTACTCTTCCAGAAGCTCACATCATTGCTCGCAGCGGACCCCATCCCTGGTTCGTCATCTTAACCATGATCATGCGATTGCGATTGAACCTCTTGAACAGGAACGATGTGTCTTTTGGACCCAGATCGCTCGCCTCCGTTTCCCACTGGAAAACATTGTCGCATCTGACTCCGGAAAAGACGTCGGAAGAAGAGATCGTTCGACACACCTCACCCGTTTGCTATACCAACTACCCACCTGGCACGGATCAGTACAATTGGGTATGCAAACCCAACCCGGAAGTAAACTTATGAGCGATATCCGCGATATGTCTTATCCCTCGCATTTATTTCTTCTCTCGCGCTTTGCCGATCTCCAATGTGCTACCAAGGACGAACCCCATCATTGTGGGGGCGAGTAAATATCTGCGCGATGCGGTCTACGTGGAGATCCCGTTCAACCCCACTACAAATCACAAAACCTCGCGTACACTCATCTTCGGAGCTCCGCTTCTTGATGCAAGGACTGATGGTTATGGCTTTCGTGTGAACGGTCACACTGAGTGTACCAGTACCATGAACGTGGACGTTCACAGGAGCTTCGCTTACCTCCTGAAGAAAAAGAAACTCTGGGACGACGTCATTTCGTTGATCATCGATGTGCTCTGGAAAATGTGTCGAACCAGCCTGTTCGCGCGTCCGAATCCTGTTTACTATATCGTTGAGTTCTCCTTCTTGCTGCTGCTCTCTGCCAGGTCGTATCCTTGTCGCTTCTCTATGTACGTCTCCTCTCACACATCCGCCCCCGCTGGTCTCATTTACGTTAGCCCGGACCGTCCTTCGGGTTTTGCTTTGAACGTGAAACGTTTCGTGGTTGTGGGTCGAGTGACTTGTCAGCAAGAATGCTCGTGTCCATTGACAGCGAAATAGGAGGCGTTGGCGAGCGTATCCGAGGACTCGGCATCGCCTCGATCACGTATATCAAGGGTCCAGAAGTGTACACGAAACAACCCTTCCGTCCGCCTCTGCTCTCCACGTCGGACAGTTCGCTCTCAGAACATCATCCCATGTGAATAGGAGAACAAACACCTCCCGGTTCGTGGAAGAATCGTCTGGCATCTGCGATTTTTCGTTCTTGTTTGTATTCACTGTCTATAATAGCTGTGAAATATGTTGATGGATTTTTCAAGTCGCCCAGATTCTGTTCATTGCTCCTTTTGTGCATTCTTCTCTCTCTCTCCCTTTTCGCGTAGTGACTCCAGTGACCTGACGACGAAGTAAGGTTTATGACTTACTTTTCTCATTGGCTGTGCGGGGCAGTGTATTCTTTGTTACTAGGGTCTGGTCTCTACTGAACGACTGTCCGACTTGCTCGGGATAGCTCAGGGATTCTTTGAATTAATGCTGCCCAAAACAGTAAACACAGGCCTCAAAAAACCCTATTTACATTTGGGTTCCAGACGGTCAGTATGTTGCGACTCGCCTTCCCAAAAAAAAAGAGAGAGTACTAGTAATGGAACTTGAAATGGAATCGCCCCGAGTAAAACGCTGACATTTGTGTTAGATCCGTCACTCAGAAGCTTGAAGCAATGATTCGAAAAGACCTGGGGAAATGGTTTGAAGGAAACATCAGCAAGGTGTACCCGAGTTCTAACCCAGCAAAGAGGCTCGACGAAAAGGTAATGGTACAGTCTTTGATCCAATCAGAGACCACAAAAAGTCCATAAAAGACACGTCGAACGATAACGTTACAAGCCAATTTGCTGATGAAGATGGCCATTCAATCCCGTACTATCAAGGGCTGGTGAACCTAAGACCCTGAAAGTTACGTGTCGTACCATAATTCTATCGCGGAAATGACCGGGTCCAGTGGTGAAACATGCTCATCCTTGATGATCCTCGCCTAACAGTTCTGAACGCAACTAAGCTCGGCGCTCAAACATGGTGTCTATTAGTATAAGTACAACTGGCAGCATGTTCAGGCAGACAGCGCTTCTTCGATGTCTTCTGGCAATCCTGCGTCACTATATGGTGAGTGCAGCCGCATTCTGTTCTTATGTCTACCATTCAGTCTCCCTGTTCAAGCCACCTTCACCGTTATCGACAGCTTGATTCTGATATTGACACTCCTTCGTTTGTCTTTTCGATGGCACATACGACGATTTTGGTGGGAAGATGCATGGGCAGCTGCAGCGTTTCTTCCCGGGATAGCATTCATCGTTGCTCAATATGTTGCCGCTGAAACTGGTACTAGTAAGGCCATTTGTCACTCCGGTTCCACTAAAACGCTGATGATGACTTTACTCGGCTTTCAGCTCACCATGAGACAGGAATCATCGCCTGTTGGATCGCGTCGGTTTGTTCAACGATTGCAATGTGGTTTGTAGCTTTTACTCACACCTCGATGCATGCTCGATTTATTTATGTCCTGGATTACCAGTGCGGTTCGCATGAGTATTCTGTATTCCACCATCCGGATCATGGCGCCTTTATCACATATCCATACCTTCGCACGGATCGTCGCAATCCTTTTATTTTTTTTCGGTGCAATCGCAGTTATTTTAAGGTCTTCTTTGTGCACGAATCACATTACACCCAAGGGGACAAAACCAGTGACCAAAATGTGTATCGATGGGGTTATACTCACGGTCTTTCAAGTGACTAGTGAGTGATCGACATCTAGTCATCCAGCGGTATCTTATCCCTTCTACTAGCCGATTGCATTTCCGATATGATCTTGGTGACCCTCCCTCTCAAACTCCTTTGGAGGGTCAAGCTCCCACGGCGACAGCGCCGAATGATTCTGGCCTTGTTCGCGTCCAGTGCGATCGTGTCGATGTTTTCGCTGGCCCATGGGGTTACCCAAAGCCTTCCAAACAATAATGTCCCATTCAATTTGACCTTAAACCTGGAGGTATGCGGCTTCCGTTGCCGTAGCTTGCGAATAACTATATCAAATCATTTAGACCACGTCGGCATTGATCGTGTGCAACTTGCTCGTCCTGGTCACATATATGTACCGAGTGTTGCGCCAGTCACGAGGTGAATCCGTCTCTTCCGAGTCGGACGATTCCTCGACAGACGATGACTTTACCACTCGTACACCCGCAAGGAGGACTACCGAAGCCCTCACCTCCGTGGACTTGGATATCGATGCCAGTTATGGTGGTATTAACAGCTGTGTCTTATCTCCGTCCGACCCTCATTCTCTCGCTGTGGGAAAAGATGGGGATTAGAGGTTTTTGCTTACACATTCGGTTTCAAGGTTCTGCTATTTAACCCATTCGTGACTTAGAGGATTGTAAAATCCGAATGTACTATGCATATATGGAAAATTACAAGAGGAAAAAATCGTGGTTTTCTACTGTCAATATCTTTGGCCTAAGCACGGAACTGTGGTTGCAGGGGAGAAAAGAAAGGAATTGTACTTATTAAGTAACTAGGGATGAAAGGGACACAAAGGTGCTACTGAGAGACGCGTGGATACGATAACGTCGAGGAGAAAGGGGGAATGCGGGCGGCAGCGCGCGGGCGCTGTCCGGCTCCGGACCGACCTGGGCTGAGGATGAGCTGCGAGGGCGGGTGGGAAAATTCGCCTCGCAGCGCCATCGCCATGGCCTTCAGGTACCCGGAACCCGGGGAGCAGAGGCGGATGCGGCGACGCAGGAGCCGCCAGGGAGTGGTGGGTGGGTGAAAAAGAGACAGAGAGACGCTGTGAAGCTAGCACCGCTGAGGCGCGGAGAGCAGCGATGAAGGCGAAAGGAAAGAGCACTGGCGCCACTTTCCTTTCGCACGGCCGAAGACGATGTTCTGTCACTCCGCTCGTGCCTTACTGCGTGTCAGAACTCCACTTAATGTCACAATCATAATTCGTATCACGTGATACATCACATGATCGCGTCTCTCGCTCAAGTTATTATCGTTTCTGCTTCTCTCTTCCTCAACGCTCGCTTTATCACTTTCCGTGACGACCGCCGAGGTATGTATGATTCTCAGTACGTGCATACGTCTTGTAGCTAACTAGAATAACCTAGCCCCTCTTAAAGGACTAGACGCGTACAAAGGAGTCATATCAACAGCTGTGTTCATCAACCTGAAGGTATTAAACCTTCTCGCCCCCGGATCCACTTATAAATGGGTATAATTGTATAATTATCTCGTCAAGCGCCTCTTCCACCTCTATTATTCTATTTCTGCCGCCCTGTCATTTGCCTATGTCTCGTACGATTGAAGTGAACATTAGTGCGGACTACGGAGCACTTGTTTTGGGGGGGATGCTTGCTTTTGGGTGAGGTTACATATTTCTTATGTTGACGCGCGTCATGCGGTATTAACTATATGCAAATTCTGACAGTCTTTCTGGATGTGTGAATATGCAGTTTATACTGTACTGGCAAATTTACCCGGAGCTCGAACGGTGGACCACAAAGTCACTTGTGAGTCACATGTCCACTACCCTTAAATCTACAGTGTTCTGGATGTCTATTAGGTGATAGTGATATGGTATGTCTCGAAGTTCTTTTAACTCTGCAGATGTCATAAAGTGATAGGTTATGACACAGGTTCCTCGACTTGTGTCATTCTGCGTTCATTGCTGTTGCTGTCTGGGATTCCGTGATCGCCGATTATGGAAATCTGGGTACGGTCGATAATATCCCCTGGTGAGTAGCAGCAATACATATATTAAATTGCCTCAGGGCTGATGAGGTAGTGGTTGTGCAGGAGCATCGGGGTATGTTTTAACTGCTGGGGCATGATGTGACCAATATTGATGAAATAATCTTAGCCTGCGGTCGAGTTGACAGTATGTCTAGATCGTACGTGCACTCAAGATGAGTGTTCTGACCGTGAGACTAGGCAATGATAACGTTCCTTGTCCAAAAGTGAGTCTCCCTGTCTGCTAGGCATATTGATATTGATGATCGTCTCTGTTAGTTTTTTTGCTTACCGGGTTTACAAATGTATGTGTTACGATACTCCCATTAATGATTGACACCCCTGTTTCCTATCTAGTGCAAAAGAATAAATTAACAGTCGCAGGTCCAGTGGTAGGCAGCACAAGTGGCAAATAATCATTTCCTGATCTAACCGAGTCATACACACAGTTTATTCTCGCATTCCTCCGTCTCGGTACGCTCTTCTCCGATTGCATTCCATGCTCATAATAACTAGTTATCACAGTCGCCGCAAGTGGTAAGATCCTCTATATTGTTTGTTATCCGAGTGTCGACTGTTTGTTGCAGTAACCATGGTAGAAATGTAAGCCTGATTGCTGCAGGACACAAGTCAGACCCAGAGTCCAATCCCTTATCAGGATCAAATTAAAGCGGTACAGCGTCTTTGGACGCCCTTTCCCAGCGGTTCGTTTTTTTCATCCAACACTGGCGATGTTGATTATCAATCGAGAACTATAGTGGATCTTCACGCTGGGACTGTCTCTTTCGGCATTTGTGGATATCATCATCACAATATCCCTCTGCTATTTGTTAAGATCCAACCGTTCTCTGATGGAAAGGTATGTTCTTGTCACCGATTTCGACACTCGGCCAGAAGATATTGATATCCTTGGTTAGCTCGAGTACGAATCGCGTTGTGGATATCCTAATGGTGTGGACCATAGAGAACGGGTCGGCTACTTGGTGAGCCTGCGCCGTGCCACTGGCAGCGCTAGTATGGTTTGAGTGACTAAACAGTGATCGTGTCAGCTTTAGTGCGGTTGCAACTCTCGTCTGCGTAAGTTGCCTGTCGCCACATATGACTATTCATTCAACGATTTGTCTCACGGTCATTATGATCGTCAGTGGCTCGCAATTCCGAATAATCGAATATATCTTGGTCTCCACTTTGTTGTAGCGAAACGTGCGTGGAGGTCTTCCGTCTTGGCGCACCACATTTATTGACGCATAAAGTAGTCTATGCCAATTCCTTCTTTGCTACGTACGTCGTGATCGCTCCATTCATAAACCATCAAGACATGATGATGCATCTTTCTGACAGTCTGAACGCACGCATCAAGATGCACAAATCTTTGTACAAAGGCACCATACCTAATCAACTGCGGCCCACTACTATACTGCCTGAAAATGTGTTCGGAGAAGAGGATGAGGAGTGCGGACCTCCGAATCCGGCGCGAGGGAATTATGTACGTGCTCGCTATCTACTATGATTAGGCTGATATGTATTGCTGAATTTCTTGTTGCATTCATTATTTCTGCACCTCTCTCTTACGCCGGCGCGCATCGTTTCATTACGTTTAGGTTAAGCAATATGCGCTTCAACCCCCAACAAAGAAGGGTTCCCAGTCGGTTCGTCTGTTTTCTCTTTCCCCCCTGGCGTAGGGATATCCCGTTCTCATTCCTTCTACCTTCGGAATCTACCCCCCTGCCTGCTTCCTTCTCCATTTAGAAGCTGGAAGTGAGCGTATTGCGAACGGTCGAGACCAAGCATGACCGCGAAAGTGGCGTGGACGGGATGAACATCCCCGACTCCCACATAGTACTAGGGGAGGGTTGGTAACCGACAGGCGCGTCCCCTGCCCCAAGCAAACGGATATACAATAACTTTTGACGAAGGGAAACTATATGTCACCGTTGTGTATTGAATAGAACTAGCTAGGTTTATTCTTGTCTAAGTACAATGTTGTTCGATCAGGATGGACTTTTCATTTAGGTTGTAGGTTATATGTCTTAAAAGGAGTATATTGGCATAGCTTTCTCTTTTGATCCACTAGTATTCGATCAACCACTGTGACTTCTTCTTCCTGTCCGATCCTCCGCCGACGTTGACAGTGTGCCCGATACCGTTCCTTCGTCTGCCATCATAGTGGGTATGCATCCGTCGCACTGCGCAATCAGGACGAATCGTCTTCCTTAATCCCGCGCTGCTAGTAATTGATCCGATCCAGCATATTCTTCTCCACTATGTACAGTGTGGCCAACCATTGCACCACGGTTCAGTCCATTATGCAACTTGAATACCTGGTGTTGCACTGTTTGTTCATACTAAGTGAAGCTATTTGGGCTGCTATAATCTTTTCTTGTTTACCTTCATAGAGGAAGTTCATACGGTTCACAGTGTTCAACCACTGAAATCATCATTGTTTCTTGAAGCATAGAGGCAGTACATATCCAAGAGTCGGGGACTGACGCTTGTGCCGCTACTATCGGTGGATATTTCCGAATTCGGACGGGGAGGCGAGGTCTACTACTGACGGTCACCAACAAAGTTACCACCTCAAATTTCCATCACTTTCTCTGCAACGGATAAATAAACACCGTACCGCAGTGTTTCCATCATCATCAGGAACGTGTGTTGGGAATGTAGGATAACAAATGGACTACACTTTTATTTAATGATATATCGTTGTATTTTGGCATACTATCCGTAATCAGGTATCATGCATCATCCTGATAAGCCCAGGCTCCATGGTTGAAAATGGAACTCAAAGTTTTGGAGT